>CABPRJ010002388.1:547373-694050 GCA_902439185.1 Cinara cedri | reverse complement strand
TCCCCCCCCCCCCCCCAACTGATCAAGCCACTCAACACACAAAATTGTTTTTTATATCAACACAGAGCCGATATCGGTATTAAACCGTTTTTAATCAATCGAAAACGAAACAAAAGAACATTCGTAATTATCAATTAATTTTTTTTTTGTTCGTGCGTTCCTTATATTGTATCTGTGATGTTTAAACAATTCTTCTATCGCACAGACTTCAAGAGGCCAACTGGGGCAACTATATAAAGACAGAGAAAGAGACACATACACTTAATTGTACTACTTGTGTTCCAGGTCGAAATGTTATCCGGAATTACTATAAAACTTAACGAATCCATAGACGAGTGCGTATTATTATTTAGGTATTAAATTAGCGAACGAAATTAAACCGTGTACAGTGAAATTAATTGATTAATTAAAATTTTTAATTACACGGACAAGCTTGCGCCCGATATTACGAGTTAAACACACATAATATAACAATCGTAAATAACAGAACAAGATATAACAATTATTACAGTTCAAATCGCACAATTTAATGCTAATTTAATTTACGTATAAACGGTGAGTGAAAAGGGAGTAGAAGATCCAATCTACCCATGTAAAATACGCAGCGAACGAATCGGGAGGGGGGGTCCCGGGATCATTTTTTCATACGAATTGCGTCGCAACGTACAAACGTTATTTCTCTTCCAATTTTGTACAGACTTATTATTAGGACTGTCGACAGCAACTTATTACTGTTGGTTGGTTAAACATGTTGATTTCGATCGTTGTTACGCAATAAAAAGTGTAAATAATTTCGCTTTAGCGCCTTTGGGCTACCACTCGGGTTTTGTCCGCTACATAATTCGGCGGCAATATTCAAAATAACACGGATGTGAAATTGTGGAGCTGCTTGTTTCTTAAACTTGTCCTACAAAACAAACCCCGAAAAAAGTTAATGCTTTTTGAGATAACAAGCGTCTTACGATTAGACTGATCGCCATGTACACGCATACGAGATATGACTCGGCCTTTTTTTTTTTCTACTGCTATTCCAACGTCGGTTATCGTACACTAATGTTTTGCGGTACCGAAATCTGTTTCCGTCCGTGGGAAATAAAATGTTATTTTTTTTCGCTTGAAATCGCCGATGTCCAACGCCGACGCGCACGCGATCGAATACTAAACAAATTATAAAAGTACAACTTTACGGATGATGCGGACTAAACTACGGACTAAACAAACGACGCACACGTACTAAAAGTATAATTCGTACGAAACTGGGATGTAATTATAATTTGCGGGTGGAACGGACGCAATTCGCGTAGTCATCCAGAAGAGCCCGGGACGCAATAATAGTCGTGTAATCGCTTATCGAGGATTTTTTAAAAAAAGGACGATTTCCCCCCTTCCCCCGGGGGAAGTAAGATTGAAGCAATAACGAGTTACGTCCAAAATTACAATGTTTCGGGAGACACAAAAAAGTTTCTTTTTTTTTTTTTTCTTGTTTTTATTAGAGAAATTTTATAATGTACCATACATCCAGAAAGTGTTTTTAAAGAAACGTTTAAACACCGAACGGGGCAAAATCTATCATGATACGACGTGGCAGATATTCGATATTACCCGGGGGCAGAGATGGACAAAAACACGGATTTTTAGTTTTCAATTTGTATACACAATGATTGTACAACCCCGGGGGGTGCGAAATAACTCCGGATTTTCGAATGTTTCGACACCGCGTACGCCACGTGTTCCCGTTGTAGCTACGTCGTATCTATTATGTTACGAAACGCGGGTGAAAAACTGAAATCGATTTGCCGGCGAAAAGGCACAATGGCGCGTACCCAAAAGAGGGACTGTACCCTATATAATACGTTTTCGGCAGAATAATATCGAAAAATGAAGGAAAGGTCGACGGGTCGCGCACGATTTCTTAAGAAATCTCAACGAGCCGTAGATGCTGGCTCGCCCGTCTATTGTGTTATTACGGATCGCGAGGAGTGCCGACAATAATAATACAGAATATTCTTTTATTTTTTTTTTTCTCGCACTATTTATGAAATATTATAAAAGACACAGGTACGCGCGCACAAAGGTTCGCTCGGGCCGGCAACGTCGCGGAGCCGCGGAAACGTGACAACGTCGCGTTGACAAATCGAAATATTTCGTTTCCCTCCCGTCGTTCGGACCAACCCGCCGGCCCCGCACCGCGCCGGCGAACAGACATTCACAATGCCCGCGCGCGGCTCCGAACACCGGCACGTCGTACGCACGCCGCCGTAGCTGCTGCTCTATAATAATAATAATAATGATGATGATGATGATGATGATAATAAAACATAATATAATAGTGTCCCGCGTCTAGGTACGAATCCCCCGTCCTCTCTCGAGCGGGCCGCGCGGACAAAAGGGAAAACGGTATCCAGACGTCGAGAGGAGAGACAAATATCGTATAGGTAGCCAAATCTTTAATAATAATTGAAAATATATTGTCCTCTGACCTCGTCCGCGGCGACAATGGCGGATGAGCGGCGGCGGCGTTCGTCTTCTGCGGTCGTCGATCCCGGGTGGTTATTCTCGGACGCCGCACGTTTAAAACGCGTGTAAAATGTACGTACGTCGGGTTTCCCGGCGAAAAAAAGGCCGCCGACAGTTAGGCGAAAAACATAATAGAAAAAACCCGGCCGACAACTTGGCGTGGCATAGGCGAGTATTATAGTAGTACGACAGAAATAAATAACCAGAACAACAGAACAACAGACCCGACACTCGTAACGCACGTTCGCCGACACTGCTGGTGACCGGCCTCCTCGTGGTTCGCGTCTATGCGATGGTTCGTGGGTCCGCGGCGTCGTTCAAGGTCGGCGGCTCGCGGCAAACGAACCGTGTCCTCTCTATTATTATTATTATTACGAAGTACGAACTCTCTCTGCGGCTACGCGACAATAACCGAAGTACGAACCGGCGACTTATACCAGCGGTTACCGCAATGGCACTATACAATATGTACGGGGGAAGCGTATGCAGTAGCAGCAGCAACTACTTTCCCGCCCGCGGATTTTCGCTCCCCCTATCGAATACGGACCGACCGGGATTCTACACCGCCAACTGCAGATGGAGGGAGATAAAAATCAGTATTTGTCCGGCTCCCCTTATCAAACACACGCGACACGTGAAATTCGGGAGCAGGAAAAAAAGTCCGATTCATTATTCTATTAATAATATATATAATAAAGGATATTAAAAATCAGTAATATTAGTAATAGTTTGTTTACGAATATAGAAAAAATCTATATTGTGAACGTTTAAGGAACTTATGCTTTAGGGTGGCTGATAATGATATATCGGCGGAAGAATTTTTAATTAATATCAGCCATTGTACTCGTAAACGAATCATTAGTTTTAAATTATATTACATTAATTAATAAATATTAATTACATTCTTACATCGTTCATTTTTAATTATATTCCTTTACTTATTGTTCATATTATTATGTTATAATTTATAATTATTAAATATAAACACACGTCTTATTCATTATTCATATTATTAAGAAATTAAGACTTTTTCGGAAAGAGAATTTCTTTCCGGGATTCCTTAAAGTACAAATAATTTGTGCGCACTTCGATATTACAAAAAAGTTACCCATAAATAGTTTGTTTAACGACGAATTCCGGAATAAAAAATATATTCCCGATAAGAAGAAATAAATTCCAGGAGCGTAATTTGGGGCAGGAGGAGACACGGTGTGCAATTGGACCTCCTTGCAATTTAAATCCTTAATTGCAGGCCTAGGTGTTAATCGATACTTTGATCGTGACATTTCAGGTTGAAATTTTAATTTTTTTTTTTTTACTACGATGTGAGCAACTTTTCTACCGGAAATCAAGCTCGAATGAAAAAAACGTTAAGAGACCTTTTTCGTAGCGTTTCGTATTTAGTAGGCTAGTAAGAAATTCGCGTTTTGATTTACCAACCAGTTTTCGTACAAATTGGGAAAAACTTAGTAAAAATGGGAAAGTTTACAGTTATAACGGTTTCATTATTTTCGATTTTCAATTTATTTGTTTTTAATGTGTAATCTCAACATTTCAAAAATATTATATTTTCTCAAACACTAATTGGCCTGGTGTCCAGTTGGGGGAGGGAAAATTTATCATTAAATGTTTGCACTCCCTTTTAAGAAACCGAAATGGCGTTCCTGATGTATTCTAATTTATTGAAAAACTTAAAACTTTTTTTTACACATGACAATATTTGATTATTTCAATTTCAATAAAATATCTTATCAACAGACCACAGCAATGTATTAATATTGCTGCGTGCGGTACATTTTTCACAGACGAGGAAATAATTTCGCTTGGAGTTGCACGGGATATTTTTTCGCGCATTAAGTTTTTCAATTCGAATGCAGTTGTTGGATTTTCATTTGACTACATATACGCTCGTGATCATGCGCCACAAATATTGAATTATTTACGTTTATACTTGTTTTAAGGACATTCGTGCACTTCAACAAACTCGATTATTAAGAGCATCGCTAAAGTATAAAATGTGCACTTTTTTTTGATAGTTATATACGATTTTCGGATTATTATCCGTAACTGTTAAACTTCAGTTGGGTTAAAGCCGTTATAAATCTATCCGTATATACCGGTAATCGGTCAAAAAGTCCGGGGACAAAAGGTCCATGGGCAAAAAGTCAGTTTTGAAAAAAGTTGGACTTAAAGTCCGGACTCATTTTTTTATTCTCGGACAATAAGACCGAGCACATTTTTATTGTCAGACAAAAAATCCGAAAAACAAAAAATTAACTTCTTATTATTATTACTTTTACACAAGATTTACATAAATCTACGTTTAATAAATCAATTATTATTTTTCAACTACATTTATACCTCATTAAAAAAATAAAAAAAAATTGTTGTTTAATGGAAATTCATATACCTACGGTTTATCATAAACTTGTTTCAAGTATTCAGTAGAAATGTTCAAATAAAATTTCGAAAAATTTTTCGGCTACTTTAGCAACTTCCAATATAAACTGAAAATTGTTATTATTTGTATTATTGTGATGATCAATTTATATTGGTTATTTTTCAAAACTTAACTTATTTTAAATTATTATTATTATTGTGGAATATAAAAATGTGCGCAGACTTTTTTTTCATCAATAAAAAAACGAGTCTGAACTTTTTGTCCAATTTTTTTCAAAACGGACTTTTTGTCCTCGGACTTTTCGTCCGGTATTCGTATATACCATAAATGAACCAACTAAATGATAAACGGTATAAGTCCAAAAAAGGTTATTAGGAGAAAACAAGAAATATATTGTTTTTGATAACTGGCGATGAAACCTATAGAAAGTATTCAGTGAGATACGCAACTAAAAAAAAAAACAAATATATTAATAAAAAATGATCCCGTCGCGAGCCCGGAAGTTCTGGACTAACGTTATTTTTACAATACACGATTTTCTGCGGCGTCTACGTGTCTAGGTTCACAACTTAAGGCCGTTCTCACCAACAAGAGAACGTTTTTGTTTATCTAATTTTTAAACCGAGTTTACGACTGATAAACGATCACGAATGGTCATCTTATAAACTCCGTTTAAAAATCAATTTTTACGATGTTGGTGAAAACGGACCTAAGTTTCTTCATCATAAACTTTTGAGGGATTCAGACTATAATTTGTTAGCCCTATTTTTTGTTAATGTGTTTTTGACACACATAAAATGTTATTTAATTACACCGTAGTCAATTAAATGTAGAAAGAAATACGAAACAGAAATATTTCTCTATATTATTATTTAAATATTAAAATATTTCGTCTTTTTTTTCCCCTGGGGATTTTTTTTTCGAATACCGTTTACAACACAAAATTAGATCACTGATTATTTTATATTACTCATCGTATTAACACTATTTAGATGCAGGAAATTCTCAAAATTTTCCGACGTTTTTGGAGTTATTTAATATTAGCTACTTAATAGCTATTTGAAATGTTCGCTATTTTTTTTTCTTTTATGTGGATGACAATAATACAATTTGTTTATTTATCATATGTCGGCCTTTTAAATTTCTAATTTCAAATTTAAATTACTCTATAATATTCTAACATGCTAAATTCCCAACTTCCCGCTTTCAACAGCCGTCAACTTGTCAAGGTACTAAGTATGTCGGCTTTTTTGGTATTTTTTTCTTCAAATTTGCTCTAATCATTTTTGCAATTTGCCCTTCAATTATTATATAGCATCACGTGCCCTTCTTTTTATCAGTCCGCGCTTGTCCTCTAATAGACATTTTGACGTCTTATACTTTATATAGATAATCACAGGTACGGCCTAGAAATTTTAAAAAATACATAAAAGCGGAAACTAGTTCAGATTATGACGAAAATCGTAAAAAAAAAATCATATACGTCTTGCTTAAATATATTTATCAATTTACAAATTATTTGTATGTAAATCGAAGTTTAGAAATATTTTTTCGGTATATTAATTTTTTATGTCATTAGAGAAATATGAGTTAGGTTAGGATGTTTACGCACTAAAAAATGTTTAAATATATATGCATTTATACACTAAAAAACAGCACGAAAGAAATATGGAAAAAATAATGCAACAAATATATTTATAAATAGTATAAAAACAAATTGGGTACCTACTGCTCGTTATTGTCCTCTTATAGTCGGTTAGAACAAGAGTTTTTTACTTTAGGCATAACTAAAGAATGAATTTATACAAATTTATAATTGAGTGATTTAATAAATCAAATACACGAAAACACGAGAAACACAAAACGCGCAATATACTCTACATCGGTCGTAGGTTAAACGGCAACTATTAAACGTTTTGTCAAAATATTTAATCATTAAAATTGCACTTATCACCTGTAAATTTTAATGGCTAACAATTTCAAGATAAATATGATTGTCACAACGACCAGCTTTATCGAAAATTCCATTTAAGTAAGTACCTTTAGTCCGTATACATATACAGAATTCTTAACAATAAATAAGTGATACCTATAATTTGTATATAATATATATTATATAATGTAAAATATAAAATAATCAAACTCGGTTAGATTCAGTTAATGAAATATAAAATGACGGTTTTTACGCATTTTGTATAGAAAAACATAAAATATGCACTTGCAAGTTAAATGAAAAATGGTAAAATATGCAAACATATGCAAAATAAATGTTTGATATTTTGAATATAGACACCATGAAACGCATTTATATATAAGAATGGAAGCTATGGGACAACCAAAAAAAAAAATATACAAAATTATAAACATCCTAACCCTAGATTTGAGTAAGTATGTAAAGTATCACAGTTTTATAATGGTTATATTTCGCTTGAAAATTAAAATATCGGAAAAGTAGCACCAACTTTGAATATAATGTATAATATAAGAATAATATTCTTATCTTTAATTTTGATAATGGATCACTATCTAATACTAAAAATTAATAGCACAAAGTTGTCCCCGCTGAACTCAAATTTTCTATTTTCGTATCACTCTCTCTTATCGAATTTGTTTACATGTTTTTTTTTTACACGAAAACTTTTAATATAAACTACAGTCGAAGCACGATCCTGATGAATACGTGCATCCATTTATAATCTATATATTTGTATTCGGAGCGCCTGTCGACATTATTATGTTACGTAAACATTTCAATGAACGTAAATATCGTTTTCGTAAATAAATCATAAAATATCACCAAAAATATCGATAGTTCTGCCCCCCCCTTCTTACGTGAGAGGGAGAGATCCTTTATGCGAAGGAAAAAAACATACGAGTGCAACGTGTTTATATGTATACATTTATATTTTATATAATATGATCGTTCTATTTAAATACGAGTTAAAAAAAAAACAAGTTGTAAAATACATATTATGGTTATAATTAACAACCGCGCGTTAAAATTCATACCTTTTTTCTAAACGGTTGGAAAACGTGAAGCGTATTAATTATTTAAAAAGAGTACTGTTGTGTATAAAAATTGATAATAAAGTGTAAATATGTTATAAAATTCCCAACGGATACGTAAAGACAGTGTGCTACGATTACCAAAATATATGAAATAATAATATCACTATAATAAAAAAAATGACCATCAAATAATAAAAACAAACCTGTTCCGGAATCAATCCTATTTTCGTAAACACGGAACAGATGTAAACATCCAGTAAATTTATAAAACCACGAAACGATTGCCCGGGTTATTATTATTTTTTTTTCATTTAAGAAACTTTCGTTTTCATTTTAAAAATCAAGTTTAGATTATTAAAATATACATTATATAAAAGACTGTTGGAAATCATTTAGTTCCACTCCCTTCTCTTATAAAATAAGCTCCACGAGCAGATGGGCCAAACCTTCCAATTAACTTTTGGATTCTTCTCTCTTCTCTACCAGTGAGAGTATTTTCTATGTAAAATATAATATTTTGATACAAAAATCTACTAATCCAACCATTTTCCATTTATTTTCTGTGGACATGCAATATAAGCGAAATCTTACTCTATTGGTTGTCCAATGGACTTTATTGCGTGTCTTTTTGAACACAGAAAACCTTGAATAATATTTCAAAAGACAGAAAATACTCGATTGTTAAACAAGTTGAAAAATATCTAAATATGCAATTATACTTTTGTAAATTATGCACTTAAACAAGTGTTGTATAACTGATACTGTTGATGGGCGTTTCATTGTTGTAGGTGGGCATTTTGGAAGGTGTTATTTTTGGCATAATTTAATTTTGATCTGTACGCAAAGTACATAAATCATTGTAAACAAAAACGATTATGAGCAAAGTTCGGTTGAACATATAATATAGTTATGAAATTCTGCGATTTTTATGATTTTCGTCAAAATTTGAGCTTAAAATGCTTAAAAAAAAAATTACAGTATTAGGCTCAATTTTATCACTTAGCAATATAATGAATCTTTGAAAATTTTCCCGCAAAAATTGAAAAATAGTACTTATAGTAGGCGTGATTTGTACGATTTTCATTACAAATTTGAACTTTAAACGCTAATCAAAAAGAAATTTCCCATTCAATCGATAAGTTCAAACATGACATTATTGTAAATTACATAACAACACATTGAGGCTGGCGAGTAGTTTTATAGATAATAACTAAATATAATTCTGTACTTCGGTGTTGTGCAGTAACCGTTTTATAATTGAATAATAATTTAATCATAAATTAACACCTAACCTTAAGAGAGAAGGCTGACAATACGTTATTTATATACCTAATATTTTAAATAGAAATCTGAAACCACTATCATAAGTTCTGAGAGACTAACATTATCTGGAATTGTGCCACGTGGAACGGTAGTACTCGGAATGGCGAAATCTGCAAAATACACAATTCGGAAATATTTTTACCGTACGGCTAAAACTAGAACGATCATTTTTTTAATACAAAATGTTATTATTTTTTTTTGTACGAGTAAAATGGTCGTTCCAAAGTTTTCCGTTTCATATTTTGCCTTCAAAATTATAATTGACCCAGATTTTGATATTCCAGATTTGCCGTTCTTAATACTGTTATACGTCCTAAATTCTTATACAGTTGTGGAAAAATTTGTTTAGATTTCTAAAATAATTTGTTTTTAGTAATATATTTACAGTGCACGTAGATTATAATAATAGTATAATAATAAAAATAGCATACTGTAAACAAATATTGATTATTTTTTTTTTAATTACTATTATTATCTTGCAGCTTTTCTTTTATTATGCATTCATAAAGTTTGACGTGTTATTATATATATTTAGTAGGTCAACTTTAAAAAAAAAAAATAATATATAGGGGAAAATAAAATATTTTTTTTTTCTTTTTAAAACAATGTTTAAATATTCGAATATTGATTTAATAATGTGATTTTTTTTTTACGAATTGAAAAACTATAAGGTTATCGAAGTATAAGATGTATAATAAAAATAAAAATAAAAATCCGTAACCAACCGATTGATTGGACACTATCGAACCATATAATAATATTATACGAACTCGTTATAAATTGTTTTGAAAAAATAAAAATTATAACGAGTGAAATAAACTCGTGTATTAATCAGCTCTGTTTAAAATAAACTAAGTTATAACTTATTGATTTAACTGAAAGTATTCCATATCCAACGAACATATTCCGCAAATACGTAACATGTTTCTAAATGGTATGTATTTATTATACTACTTAGAAATCCAATCGATTTAAACCGGTAAAACTTCAAATCTCATCAATTTCGCCTGGTACATAACAATCACGCAAGAAACCTGTAGGTATACTTTACAACATAGTCTGTCTTAAAATTACACAACATAAATCTATACATTATTTTCTAATTGTATTGATTTAAAGAAAAAAAAAGAGAAGAAAAGTATATTACAATAAATCTTTGCTCGTGGAACACTCCATATGCACGGTATGTCGTCTGTATATAGTAATTATCGGAGAAATCACAAAATACACGTCTTTCTAGGTAGGTATTATATACATATAATTTAAAAATGTCATCCGATTTTTCTTTTAAGTAGGTATGCATTATGTAGTATATTTTTATAAATGTCGAGTTGCAGCAGTCGACCCAGAAATTATTTACGACGTTACATTCTGTATTCCGCCAATGAGAGAAAAAAAACGACTCAGACAGTTATTTTTTTATATAGGTCATGAAGGGTCATAAAAAAAAAATAAATATTCTACGTAGGCCTCGTGAGTTTTTTTCGTACACCGACTGTGTGTGTATAAATTTAAGTACGGCGTGTAGTTCGTCTACACTAAAATATTCAAGATTCGGAAACCAGTATTTTAATTATCTTCAAGCGTAACAGCTCGCCGATAAATTATAAATAAAGTGCAATCCAAACGTTTATGCACCCAAACGCAAAATTCAACTTACGGTTATATCACAAAATTATAATATTATAATCGCATAAACGAGAAAAATATTGAACATGAATATAACGAACGGTTCATTTCTAAAATTTAAAAAAAAAAGAAAAAATAAGCTTATATATTGCTGATGAGTGTGCCTCAGTGTTGTAGATGGGAAGTTGGGAACGTAGGAAATTGTATTCTATATCCATATACACGATAATAAATCATTGCTAGCGGAAAATAATTCTGAATAAAGGTTCGATCGAACTTATTCTGAAATACTGCAATTTTTACGATTTTCGTTAAAATGTTTAATTAAAACGATTATAAAGAAAAAAAATGGTCACCTACACGTCATATTTTTGATATTTGTCTAGTACCATAATAACAATTTGTTATCAATCTTATATCAAATTTTCGAATATTTTTAAGAAGGCAAAATAATTATATCCACAGTAAAACTAAACAAATTTGACAATTTCAAATGATTATAAATGCTCAAAGAATGAATAATAATAATCAGAATAATACGATAATTGTACCACGTAAGTATAAATATGTAAGTATAGCTACTCGATAAAAATTTCACCTCTACGATTATTTTAAACTAAATTAGAATAAAAAAAAAAAAAAAAAAAAAACGATACAAAATCGATATAAAATCGATAATAACAGAAATCTTTATTGCGTATATTTTCCGCTTTTTCGAGATAATCAAAAAAAAAAAAAAGAAAAAATTTGGCTTCCAGAAACGCAAAAAAAAACACTTGGAATTAATGATCTGACCAAAATTACTAGAGAAGTAACAGAAAAAAAAAACACATACATATTATAAGGAGCATGTCCATTTTTTGACGAAATTATTAGTTATCCTCGGATTTGTATTTATCTATTTAAATACATATTTTGTGTGAAAATTTGACCGGTCCATCAAACTGTTATGGAAATATCAGCCAATAATATTTTAGTGTTCAGTGCAGAAAGGGGCCAAATTCAAAATACATCCCCCGTTGTTTATGCCTCCTGTAAAATTCGCTTTTATGGTAATTTTTTTCCTGCAATATTAGAATATTCACATAGTAAAACTAATAAGTTTCTCGTTTCACTCAGAATTTAAAACTGTTCAAGTTATCGGACAAAATTGAATATCATTTATTTTATTTACGATAATACTGTCGTTAGGTACTCGAAATGTACACAAACAGTAGATACACACTGAATATCACAACATCGCGTTCTCGGCATGCACTAGAATAATTATTTTTTTATTTCGATAAAAAACACCGCATATTTCCAATGATTCGTTGTGAATGAATATATTTCTCTGTGCAACGTCTCGTCTATACACATACAAACACACATAAATGTGAATATATATGACTCAACATTTGTAAAGTAGGTGGTAACTTGTTTTTTTCGTCTTAATAAACACACCACGCAGTTAAATAAATTTAGCGATGGGAAACATTATTATTTTCGTTCCTAAGAGAAAATGTTTTTTTTTTTTTTTTTTGTCAATCCGAATAGCAGTGTAATCCTTTATTCATTACAGTACGATCAAATATAAATAGACCTAATGTAGTCGTGCCATTCATAGGACTTATTAATTATTCATATACTATGTACGAAATGAAAACACGAACATAAAGATAGCTGACAGGCCAACGAATAGTTTTACATATCAATGAAAATAATAATTTTACTCATCGTGTTAGTGGTTTATATTCAACGATTTAATAATCCAAGCGATTGTCAATGTATTTCATTATTTCGTTGCGTATACTCCACATAACCCCTTTCCGCCTCAATAAAAATACATCAAATATGTGGATTTTTTTTTTTAAACATTACCAAGGTACAATATTGAATGCATTATGATAACTAATGAGTAGCCAAGAAAAAATAAAAATAAAATGCGCTTAAAATTTAAAAAAAAAAAAAACTATTTTTCGGTTATTATGCAATTACAGTAACATATCGCCACCGAAATGTATTATTCATCGCAGTATATAAGGCACAAATCGTCAAAAAACACGAATTTTAGACGAGTATGGTCGGACGTGCAGAATGCTTTAAATATGTTTAATACACATTTTACATGTAATTGTAAATATTTAATTTAACTTGTACCCAGTTTTTGGGTACAAGTTTGGGAACAGTTTGTGGGTACACACAAATCTGTTTGAATCAATGTACTGGAATTTCGTTAAATTATCAGAGGAATATGAACGGTTTTTGTACGTTTTTCCAGATGCAATTGCCTAATTTAAGTAATTTGAATTACCATGAAAATTGTTTAACAAATTATTATTTTTTTTAATATTTATTAATCATATTATTATATAATATATACGTTTGTCCTAATCATTTCCTGTAAAGAACGTCTGAAAGTTAGGTGTTTATGGAGTCAATAATGTGTTAAAATTAAACATAAAAATTAAACAAATTAATGAAAATTTATGAAATTGATTAAAATTTTTATTTCATTTATTGACTCATTTTAATAAAATAAATGTCGTTTTTTTTTACAAATTTTCTCTTCACGGTATAAAAAATAATAATAATCTTGAAAACATATAAAACTAACAACACATTGCGTGGAAAAGAACACGAATCGTAACAATTGTCAGAACTCTGCAATTATTTTTGTTTTTTTTATTATTGGTTAGAATTTAGTTATTTTATCACAGTCGCGTATTTGCGGAAAGGGTGACGAAAGGGATCATAGGGCCGTGGTAATGGTCGTACTCAATACAATTATTATAAATTGTATTATCACATGAGCTGTAGCCTGAAGGTTATAGTGTTTAGTCATATTATGTTTCGGTATTTAATATGATAATTTTTTTTCTTTTTTTACTATTCTCCTTTTATATTGCCGTGTCATTGAAACATTAAAATTCCATCGTATGAGGTCATTGTGATGACTAAAGTTTTGAGAAAATGAAATTAGATTTTGTGTTATACTTATTTAGTTTTATCATTACGATATAATGAACCTCAAAATTGTTTTTCGCGCTCCTATTTCTATTCTATTTAGATTTGAAGGTATTACAATTTTTACATAAATTAAAATGGTCGAATTGGACTTGGGTCAAAAAGATTATTTCTTGAATAGTTTGACTAACCCAAAAAACGCTTTTTAACTTTGTTTAGATGTGGTGTATGAAAAAACTAACCACGCCAATTATTACATTGTAGGTGGAATGGGAAGTTAGTAATTTAAAACCTTTTTTATATTGTAATACCTTTTTTTAAACACCAAGTGCAATTCCACTAACATAGGTGTAATTTGACGTTGCTCGACAGTTGAGAGAACAAATTTTTTTGATCTCCCTCATGATGAAAAATATTTCTAAATACGCCATTGGCAACTGCTTTGTTGTTTTCATCTTTTTGTTTCCATATCAAAAATAATAAATACAAATTACAAAATAATATTATCGATTTCGCTGTTATACCCGTCAACATTATAATAATTAAATATTTAAATAAGAACATTTTTAATTTGATTGAAAACCCGAAATGCCGTTTACCATTTGTAGAATTGTTTTTAAATTAATGATGAAAATGTAAATTATAATTATTATGCAGTGTTGTGTGACTTGTTCTATATTTTGCAATTTAAAGAAGATTTTCTTATTTTTAATCAACTTTTGTAGGACTAATTTTCTACGTACAAACAAGAAATAATAAAATAGAGTATAGATACCTACATTTGAAAAAAAAAAAATGTTAATTTTACGTACCGTATTATTTTAATGGATGTTTTCTAATTAAAATAAAACAAGTTTATACCTAACTATCGTATAATAAATTATAAACTTGGATATATTATAATCAGTGTCTAACAACCGAGAGAGAGAAAATTTCAAGTTTAACAGCTTATACAGCTATTTTATTATACTTATTACAAGGCCAACACATATATTATATTTATTTATTAAGTAGAGAACTAAAAACAATTATATCTCGGATACATATACAACTCAATCTAACCTAACCGGTTCATCAATTTTGACCGCTTAATTCAAAAGTCAAATCGAATAGCTTTATAGATTTTGATCGATGAAAAACTAAACGAATACGACTCTCAGCGAAACATGTTTTGAAATACCGTGACTAACGATTTCCGTCTGTCAAAGACTATTTATTTATTTTTTTTTTTTTTTTATCACCAAGTACAAATTCTAGCTACACCTCGTGTGCCTTACATTTTCAAGTATTCTTGTTAGGTTGAAACCATTTTATTTATACATAAAACCGAATAAAAACTAAAAAAACCTCGAACCTCAATTGTTTGTAAATAGCTCAAAAGTCGTGATAATAATATGAACATTTTGAAAGGGCTGATATAAGTATTCTGAGGAAAAAAGCACGCATACATTTTAATATTATAGTTAAATAAGTTTCATTATTTACAATATATTTGGTTTTGTTTTTTTACCAGAAATGTTTTTCCGAATTTCAAGAGTAGAATTTGTTCTGAATGAAGATTGCGTTTAGTAGATTAGGTTTAAGAATTTTTTAATAATTGGGAATAACCCGGGAAAAAAAGTAAAAGTTAACAGTAAAAATGGCTTCGTTATTTTCTATTTTTTTTTTTTTTTTTTGTTGAATTCCATTAAAATTAATATTAGGAATAGGACATTTTACATAATACTAATTATTACTTTTTCTAGACGTGGTGACATTCTTTTTTGAATTATTTATAGACACTTGATATTTTTACGTTTTTTTTTTTTTATTTTAGTTGGTTTTATATGACTAAGTAGGAATCTTTGAACTTTTACTCAAGGTTGTACTTCGTGGTCGATAAACAAAACGATTTGAGCGTATTATAGCAGTTTTATTTATACGCGTTTCAAGTTCAAATTTTAACGAAAATCGTGAAAATCAGGGCATTTCAAATCTCGTTTAATCGTACTTCGCTCAGAATCGTAGTTCGTTGGTGTTGCGTACAGATATAAATTAAATGACTTTATAATATGTACCTTTCCAACATGCATCCGCACAATCCATCAGCAGTCTTGGCTCTTTTGTTAAAGTTATTATATCTTATAATATGGCAATCAAAAACCGTATAGTTAATATTGTGTATTATGCAATGCGAATAAAATGAAATACATAACGTTCGTAAATAGTAAAAAATCTAGGATTAAAATATTAACTATGCAGATCACAATCATCGCCATCAAGTGGTAGAGCGATAACAGATCCTCTACGGTTGTCGGGTCAAACGTGAAAAATAAAAACGGGAATAAAAAGTTGTAGCGCGATATTATGATGTTAATGAAAAACTCCTACGGGGGTAATAGTTACAAAATTATTAATACAAATGTACAGCACTTATTTTTATCAGTTCTATACATATTTATCAGTATACCTCTATGCCTTCTACATAATGCGTATATAATGAATATTACAGCGTTTTCCAGTGACTTACAACGTTTTAGTTGCAGCACTTAATTTACATAATAATGTTATAATATATTTCTATTATAAAAAAATAGCATAGGTAATGAACACGCATATAAATAATTGGCTCTGACTGTTATACAATGATTAATTCTTTTTTATAAATATAAATAAATTAACGTAGATAAAGAAATAAAAAAAAAAAAAAATAGAAACATTTTTGTCTGTGTTCTATCATAAAGGTTAATAATATTAATTGTAAACACGTCAATCGCAGTTATCATTGTACAATAATACAGTGTGTTCCATTCATATGCGAATAGTTTCAATAGCCAAACGGATTTGAATTGAGATGGGGTTTATTTTCTCAAGGAAGATCGGAGTTCCAAAACAAGTATTTTTATCCCATTTTTAAAAAGTTCAAAACCTTTTTCAATTACCAATACAATTTACATTTTCCCAAACGGAAACACCGGCTACTTTCAACAGCTGTCCTGCTAGTTTTGTTTTTTCGAGCGATATTGATTAATATAGTTTTTTCAATTTCATACATTGCCCGACATTTGATTTTTTTCAAGATTTTCCAATAAAATTAAATGGTATTTTATTGGCATATTTTGAATAAAAGTGTACTAAAATTTTCGAATTGCCTTTGCACAATTCTTGGTATACCGCTAATCACATGATCTACTAAGAATATATTTTATATTATGTTGAAAAAAAAAACACGTGTATATTTAAACTCTTGATAATTGGATTTTTTTTTTTTTTAATCCATTAATATTCATACTGGTTTAAAAAATCCTCTCGTGAACTGTTATCTCTAATCGATTAAGTACTACATCGACCACATCATATTCCAAGCGGGAACACATTAACTTTAAACGATTACATAATAGCAATTAAAAGCATTAAGTAAACTATAATACTTATTTTAAATAAAGACGAAACAATTTTTAAAAATTCAAAATAATTTAAGTACTCTTTCTGCATCCTTAACAAATTACACGTTGCATAGCAACTATTTGAATCCATTTGTCTTCGACCAGTCTGATCAGCGTAGTGAAACGGTAAGGATTCCGAAAACAGATTTTTAAATTCAGCAAGATGAATAGGTGATGTAGGGATCGGTTGTATCGCTTTTTTTAACTTAATTTTTTTTTTTATATATTTCTATACATTTTAAAATTAATTTTTTTGAAATTTAGAACTATTAAAAAATAACCTCCTCATTGCACCAACTAGAAAATATTTTATACCAGAAACCATCCCTAGAATTAATAATCGGAACAAGATTTCCGGTTATAAAGTTATTCACGAACAGAAAAAAAAGCACTTTTTCACAGTAAAACCAATAGGCTATTCCTCGTACGCTCTTAAAAAAAGTAGAAAATATATTTTTAAAAAATCTGTCATAATATAATACAAATGTAAAAAACGGCTATAATACATTACGAAATAAAAACCGATAAATCATTGTTAATGAATATCGATTCTGAACAAAGTATTATTAGTCGTATTTTTTCCTTGCTGCCAAGATATAATCCAGAAATTAACCTAAATTATGCTCATTATATACAATTTATTAAGAAAACTACGATGCATATCAAATAAGTAACCCACCCAATGCACCAACCAGACCAAAAATGCCACAAGAAAGTTTTAAAAAGTTTTTAATTAAAAAAAGTTTCAAACGCAGAAAAACACATCGTACATAATAGTTAAACCAACAGAATCGAATATAATCAATAAATTACATAATTAATTTGATGAATTTGTGTACACACCGCAACTTTTTGCAAACATTTGATATATTTTTAAACTAGGATTTTGCGCAATTTATTAACAACAACAAAAACAAAATCGACATATTAAAAATAATATTTATAACCAGAATAATTGGTGCAGAATATCGGTTTAAGCCGATATAGTAAATCGACCGATAATTAGAATATCAGAATATTGGATATCGGGTATTTGCATAGGCGCAACCAACCACCATCTTTGGGGATACTAAAATTATAGACACATCATGGATCCATGAGGTCTGTGATGTGAATGGGGTCATCTCAACAATACTCTTTACACGACACTTATAATAAGCAACTACACATTTCATTTACAATTTTTTGTATAAAAATGTATCGTTATACTTTTTAACTAATATTTTTTATACACACATATTGTCATCTGTAGGTAATTGGTATTTTGTTTTGCTTATTAATTATTAAATACATGGATAATATTATATAGAATATTAGATATATATATATTTAATATTTATTTAGTAAATATAAAATAATATTTACTCAATACAATAAAAAAAACGATTGGGTATTCTTGAAGGAGCTCATTTTAAATTTTGGGGGGGAGAATTTTCATAATAATATCTCTGAGATATGAAACGTTAAAAAGAGTTTTCAGTCGATATATCGGTTAATTTCAACATCAACTCATGGCTCACTACCGTAAGAACAATATTGTATTGCATTGCGGCATTTATTAAAACGATAATAACGCGGAACAATGTGTAATAATAATAATAAGTAATATTGATTTTACAACACACTTAAACAGTTGTTTGTATTAATTATGCTGTATAATATTTTTAACTAATCTGCAGACGATCTGCTTTCGAATAATAAAATATTAGGTATGCCAGCCTATATTATCGTATATGAATTATAAACGTTGTTGACCTATGGAATTTGGTTACAGTTATAAATTATTGCTGTACGAAAAACTTGAACTTCCGTACTTGTTTTTTTATGCTATAATGCTATATATAAAATACGCAATGAAAAAAAAACATAGTTACAACGAAATAATAATTAAGCAATATTGTATACCTATGAGGTTTTATATAATATAGATAAGATTGTATATACTTCCGTTTTTTTCGTTACACTTGTATTTTATAATTAATGCCAAACACACACAAATATAACATATTTGGGCCTGAGTAAGAACAGCTAAAGTCATTTTTGTCTTTTTTTAAAAAAAATTTGTTTTATGAAATTGTTTCCCTTTATTTTTCGTTCTAAACGTATTATCTACATATTCTAACGTGCGTTATACTGAAAATTTAAAAGTCACTTTAATTCGTATTTTTTGTTTTAGAAAAGGGCATATGTCGTATTTATTATATTTTAGCAATAATTCGACAATTTAGAAATCACATTTAAAATTGTATTTGCTTGTATTTCAAAAACTAAAAACAAAATTGACTCACGTCCTTCTGTTCCGACACCAAAGATATCACACTGTAAACTACATTTGCCTGTGTTTATAGTTGACAACATTATACTAAAACCGAATTATACACTATCGATGGACAATATTTACCATATAGTAACACGTGTTCAGCGTACGTTTATATGATGAAAGTCGGATGACCATATGGAATACAAATGAAAAAAAAAAAACAACAACCGTATAAAACACGAAATGTTCATAGACAATGTCGACAAACGTTGGATGTGTACGCGAATGGGAAATAATAATACTTAATCACGATATCTATACAAATTTGAAACCGAAAAAAGATGGAAACATGTTTAACGTCGTAAAAAACAGCTCAACATTCACTAAATTTCAAAAAAAAAAAAAAAGGAGCGAAATAGAAAAACAACTGCAATCTGGTAAATATTTTTAAATGGATAATACCATTTTGTAATAAACAGTAACGTTTATACTGCATGCTATATGTAATGTTTTAAAAATGATATAAATATAATATTTATCATATACTAAAATGAAAATTTTAACGATTTTTTAGTCAAAATTTGAACTTATAATGCTTATAAAAAAAACTATTAAATTAAGCTCGATTTTTGTTTACCAATTTGTGAAATTTACAATAAACCTCGTGTCAAATTTTCAATTATTTCTATCTGTCTAAAAACTAGAAAATAAAAAGATCTAATATTTCAAAAACCTATAAATAGCTTAAACATTTTTAACAGAAGCCTAATATTTAAGTATACCGATTATTTTTAACCGCGGATTTCAACAAAAAAACAAAATCTAAAATAACGTAATCGATTAATGCCGTAAATTTGTCAGTTTTTCGTGTTTTCTCGAAAAATTGTGTTTAGAAAACTGCAGAGAAAATCAAAAAATTACCTCCCCCCAATGCACCAAATAGATCCAAAACGATATAGAAAAAACTCTCTTGTCGCTATTCGATTTTGGATTTCCGGTAGAAAAGTTTTTTCCAGACACGGAATAGAAAAAGATCCATAGAATCAATACAGCCCTCGTCGCTGGAATCTAAGAATGCGCATATCATAGTAAAACCAATACGCTCAGAATTTAGAATAGCAATAACATTGTAGACACGTTATATACACAAACGTAATCAAAGAACTATGATAATAATAATATTATACATTTTCTACGAAATTCTCTTTGTTATTAGACATGGCGTCTGTGTAACTGTATCGAATAAATTATTAATTTACGGTTTTGTAAACCGACGACGATGGCGAAGGACGTAGTTTTTTTAAATTGTTTTTTAATAATATACTCTGTCACGTTATGATTTATATTCGTCGCGTTCGTATATTATGTTCATTATTTGGTACAGAGACAAAATTGGAGTCGCGTGTAAAAAGTCACCCGGAGATCATGTTTATTTAAAAAAGAAATCTATTTTTATTATTTTTAATTCCGCCGAAATTCGTTATTCGTAGAACAGCAGTCTGAAAAACGTAATTTCGTAACTAACGTCATCTTTAATTTTGGTGATTGCAACCGTCAGACTACTGTATATAGCCTTTAGACTTTTGTAGAGCCAAGTAAAAAACTTTAAAAAACCATCGTCATATTATTTTTAACCGTTTGAATTTAAACACTATACTAAAAATAATATATATGTAATATATAATAGTTACACAGTAATTTAAAGATTATTGCTGGCGGAAAACGATTCTGAGCGAAATTCGGTTAAAATTATATTTTGAAATGCTACGATTTTTACGATTTTCATATAAATTTGAACTTTAAATGCTTTTAAAAAAAAAATCCTTGATTACACATTCATTTACGCTAATATTAAACTTCCATAAAACATTTTGTAACAAATTTTATCCATATAAAGAACCAAACAAATTCTCAGAAAAAAAAAATGGACAATTTCAAATGGCTTTAAATAGCTCAAAAATCTCTGAATTCTTTTGTACTGCGTTAATAAAGTTCTAATATAAATACTTGGTTACAATTTCAGGTTTCTTCGATTGTTTCTAACTGAATTACAAATAAAAACTAAAATCGAAAATACTCACGTTTTAAAAAAATTACAAAGAAAATCATCAAATGCAAATTTCCTAACGGAAATCACCCTTGAAATTTTTGATCGGAGCGAAAATTCTGATGGAAAAGTGTTTAGAGACAGAGAAATATATATAGGTGTCTCACGAAGATATACCCCAATGAAAATGAAAAGTTGATAAAAATTGTCAGAAAAATAAACTCTGTATAATAGCCATCTTCAAATTTTTCAAAAATACTAAAATAAAAAGTTTTTAAAGTTTTTTTATTAAAGCATAAAAAATTAATTGAAATATGAATATTTGTGTCCCTTATCCATAGCTATTGGTAATATATATACAAAAAAAAAAAAAAAACAGATTTTGATTATATTTATTATCTCCGAAGATATTACAATGGGTATCTTCGCGGGACACCCTGTATGTAATCAAAATGTGTGTAATATATTTATACTCTTGTAGACGAAAATTATTAATTATATTAACCATTTCGAAAAAAAAAAAACGCCACGTGGGTGTCATCGATAAATCTAATGCTAATACGACGACGGAGGGTATTTAATGTCTAAACTTAAATTATATACTTTAAATCAATCGACTTTACATAAGTTGCAACACTCATTTTTAAAGTAAAATGTTGATTAAATTTTACAACTGATGCACGATTTTATAGAATATATGAGTACCTATACATGCACATGCAATTGCTATATGAAACGAAGTCTATTATACAAAATAAACTTATCTCGACTTGGGAATCAAATACTTTGAGCAGTCAATATCAAGTGCAATATCAATATAAGTAGGTACTTATTTTATTAATAAAACTATATTACGTTTGAAAATATTTTATTTCCTTTATTTTACAATAAAAAATTATTAATGATAATTATGATTAAGTATGATTAATTGCAAAAAACAAATAAATTAAATATTATTAGATTTGAAATTCGAGTTTGTAAATAATTAATATAATATGTAAATAATTACTGTTCAACATTTCTACGGAATTTCGGTACCTTTAAAAATGCGATTTTATCATGTTAATAATAATTATTGTTACAAAAATATAATATCAACAACAAAAACGTCTGGGGCGTAATTTGAAATTTGTATTAGTTGTTGATAAAAATTAATTCTTTAGGTACCAAACTAACATTTTATTTGCATTATAGAGATAAATCGAATAGTTTTCCGTCAATAACTAATATTATTACGTTTTGGAATTTTCGAAATTGTAAAATATGGAACGGCAAAACCTGGAATGGAAAAATTTGGAACGAAAAGAAAAACTAGAATAGCAAAATTTAAAACGACTTTTTTTTTCTTCGTGCGAAAATAAAATAAAAATAATGCCATACATTTCTTTCGCGTGTTTTCGCGGCTTTTCCCAATTATCGTGAAAACTGCTAGGAAAATCGGAAAACGACACGCTTACTCACAAACAACACACACGATTATCTTTCAGGAAAACTGATGCTCCTCTTGTTATTTATAGCGAGATTTTCGGCAAAAAACGAAAATTAAAAAAAAATTAAAAATGTACTTAGAAAAAAAAAATAAATAGTCTCTCCGTGTTTAGCCGTTGTAGTTATTACCTTCTCGTTTCGAATTTTGTCGTTCCAAATGTTACCGTTCCATGTTTTTCGGGCGTATGATTTTTTTTTTCGGCTATAGGATTTTTTTAGATTGGTTTTCTTTTTTTTTTTTTTTGTCCGAACATAAAGTTATTTTCAATACCTACGTCACCTACGAGTATTTTACAACAAATTAGTACTTATTAATAAATAATATTTTAGCACGTGTACGCACCTATATTCAACGTTCGCCTACCCGTTATAAGTGCCAGAAACAGATTTGTATTTTATATACCTATACTTCAAATATTTCATAACACCCAAGGTTAAAATAATTGTTTAGCGACAATAATAATACAATATTATTACACTGTTGTATCCACCCGACTTTTGCAAACGGACGAATTAATAATATTTGAAAAAAAAAAAAAAAAACGTCTGGTCTAAACGTTATATTCTCGAACGAATTAATAAAAATAAATAAATAGACCTGCGAGATGCTGATGGACAAATTACGAATATGCATGGACGTATCTAGTATACGGGGTTCGCGACTTATAATACTTGAAATCGACGAAAAATCGCTGAAGAAAACATCTCATGACCTGAAATAACGTATTAAAAATGAAAAAAAAAATCTATTTCAAACTTTATAAGTAAAACTCTAGAATTCTTATAAATCTAAAATCGCGGATTTTTATTTCCCCTGCTGCGATTTAAGATCTTGAATCGTCCGACTCGACAAGTAGACGAGATCAAAAACAAACGAATACGATAATTAATTGGACATTTGGATTGTATAATTCATATTGGGCGCAGTCAGAAAAAGTGTGGCTTTTCGTCAGTGGCCGAACGTAATTGCAAAGTAGAAAATAATATCCAGAAAAACCCGGTAAAACGAGATTTTTTTTTTTTTTTTTTGAAACTATCAAAATAAGCAAGCAAAAACTCTTTCAAATCTCACACTCGAACCCGTCATAATATTACATAAATGTCAAAGATCTCTGCTAGATTTAAATCGTTTAAAGACCCAAACCCAGCAAAGTCAATTTTTTACTAATCGTGTATTTATTATTTTGCCAAGACGGGAAATTTTGAATTTAAAAATTTGTGGTCGAATCGTAAAACGTTTTAATAATTTGTAAACGGGCTAATAAAAAAATACGGATTTTCGTTAATATTGCAATTAGTAGTATAGAAAATTGTAATGTATTATTAAATCTATCCTAAAATTATCGTTGAAATCGAATAACCTAATTATTATTACTTAACTAATATATGCCTAATTATTATTAATTTACTTACAAGAAGGTAATCATAGAAATTGATATTATAAAAAAAAAAATGCCAAGGGGGAGATAAATCTCCCAAATATACCAGTGATTTTATATACTCGTCAATACAAGCAAATTTTGAAAATACATACACACGATATGTACACTAATTTTGGAGATACATACACTTATGCCGTTTAGACCGAACAAATTACACAAGACACACAATTGAAAAGAAAAAAAAAAATGCTAAGGGCAAAAACAAATGTGACTGTAATTTTTTTTTTCGATACCGTCTTCAAAAATATTTTCCTTTTTAAATTTTGTTATTCAAACTCCGATTTCCATATAAACGCCACAATTTACTATATAACATAATATAATAACGTACGAAAAAAGCCGCACAAAAAATCTACAGAAAATTACAATAGGCACTTTTTGAAAAAAGAAAATAAACCTGGGATTTTTTGTGTATTACAGTTGGTTTGTGACGTCGCTTCCTCGTAAGTATGTAACAAAAAACAAACTGTCGTATTATTTTCCAAACAATTGGCGAAAGATTATAAAAATTAAAAAAAAAAAAAAAAAAAAAAAAGAACATTCCAAAACAGTTTCTCATACGACAAAAAAATCTCCAATGGGGAAATATGGAAAAAATACGCGAGAACCGTGCGTTTTGACGACAAAAGCCGGCGGTTTTGAGGACCGGGCGTCGGCGTTTACCGGGCCGAAAACAACGACAAACCTAACGGACATAACAATAAAAACAAACGTTATAGTAACAAAGAAAACATCGCGTGGACTTTGTTTTTTTTTTCTCCATTTTGCTCAACGAAACCGGTTATCTATTGAAAATATAAACACGTGACTTCAAACGTACAACGATACGAAAACATTATTGTCATTATAATATACGACGTGTGCACAGAGTGTTCGATACAGCATAATAACAGTAATAACCTCGACAGTACAAAAAACAATATAATGAATAAATAAATATAAACTATGATAAAATTGATTAAAAAAAAAAAAAAAAAATAAAAAAAAAAAAATTTAAACCGTTTTTTGGGTCTTTTCGGTTTTTTGGTTTTTCGGCCGTGCACGTACTTGCGGTGGTCTTGTAACGTTTTTTGTACGCGCTCATGACGTTGTTGCCGGTTTCCACGACGGTTCACAGCACGGCCATGACGAGCCGAACGAAATGCAACGTCGCACAGAGACTACGGCGGTGGCAGTGGTGGCGGCGCGGTTACAGGCCGCGGACGTTCGCGGCGCGCGGTACGAAATAATAATAATAATAATAATGAGAAATAAAAAAAAAAACTACAGCCGCGGCGGCGGCAGCGCGGGGCGGTGATAGCCGACGGCGGCGACGGCACACAGCAGAGCCGAAGCGAAAGCGCCACCCGGACCGTTTCGGACGACGGCTTCGTCGTTATGTACGCGGGGCCGCGATGCGTGCGCGCGTATACGTCGTCGTTATCGTCGCAGCGGCAGCGGCGGCGACAGCAGCAGCAGCGGCAGTGCGCCGTGCCGGTGTTTGCGGGTGCGCGAGCGCCGCGGCGGCGGGCGTCGACAACATGCGGCAACCCCGCGGCGGGCCAACGACCAACGGACACCGCGCGGCCGCCGCCGCGCACCCGTGACCCGCGCCCCGGTGGGCGGGCGGGCGGGCCGGCGGAGAACGGCTGCAAATAAAGGCTCCGTCACACCCGGGCGGTTTTACACGCGGCCGCCGCCGCCGCCGTCTATGAAGTAGCGAACAGCACCCAAATAATATAAATCGGTCGTAGAAAATGTCGCGTCTATTTATAATATTATATTGTACCGATAAACAATAGTCATAGCTATTGATTTGTCACGCCACCGCGCCGTAGCGACTTCTGCGGTTTCTAACGGGTATTAGACTAAGGTACTAGACTGCATCGCGTGGCCGGCGAAATTTCTCGTTCCTCCCCCGGGGTAATGTGCACAATCGTAATGAACCCGTTCGACATTCCCGTCGCCGCGATTATTTTCAGCTTTTGCTCGCCGGCTCTTCGGTCGACCCAGGGGACGGGGCGATGAGAAAATCGGGAAACCAAAGGAACGACGAGTTCGCGGTAAAGTAATGACGGCTGGAACAGTAGTAGTTCACGGGAAAATCATAATCGATAATATGCGGTTGCCGTCAGGGGCGTTATATGGGTCGCTAAGGTTAGATTTCTCTTGGGTTCTCCTTAACTGCCTATGCGCTCCCGGTTGCAGTGAAAATCCACTTTGAATTTCCCATGGTTTGTCAGGTTTTTCCAGGATGGTTTTACCAGTGGTAAATAAATTATAATATAATATTTCATTACTTAAAATGTTCGCAATTTATTTCAAATATACTAATAATAATAATATTATACGAATTTCGAATTAATTTACTGATCAAACTAAACGTGTTACTTATTACTTATATTTACTTATAATATCATGATTTATAATTCATAATAATATTATAAATGTGAAAGTAAGTCTGTTACGTTTTTACGCCTAAATCGCTGAACCAAATTTTTGACGAATTTTGGTATAGAGATAGACGATATTAAATTACTTTATCATCTAATATTAGACCTTAGATAAAAAAAATATAGACTACTTTAGGCCTTGGAAAAAAAAGGAAACGACATAAGGGATAAAAGGTTTTAAGATATTTTTGGTACGAAAATATATATATGTATATATTGTTTTTGTTGAATATATAAAATGAAAAAAAATTAAAAGTGCCATAATAACTATAACAATAATTTAAAACAAAGGAGTCAAACTGCCTGCCGGCTATTATTGGCTTGAAATAGGACGGGCTGCCTAGGTAACACAGATAAAAAAAAAACAAAAAACTACGCGCTGTACTGGGAGGGTAAGTGAAAAGTGAAAACACGTAAAACGTCATTTTTGAATCTTTGCAGTATTTGTCGGTACAGTAACAACACTACAGTACGATTTTGTCTTCATAATTTTAACAGTGAAAAGGCGCCTTCACAGCTCACCGTGAAACGTGATAATTAACAATTTGTTCACCATATTTTATCACGTTAATTCTTCGTGAAAACTTGGTATATTGTAAATATACCATTAATATCTGTAGGTGAAGTTGAAATTTTACAAAAAAAAAAAAAATCAAATATAATGCATTATACATACATACACACGATACACCTATTGTTTAATAAAATAATATTAAATATTATTTTTTAAATAATAATAATTGATACAATTTAAAATAATTGAGCCGCTATCATTAACCCGTGGTGAATATACAATCCGACTAGGATTCAACTCAACTAACCGGTACCTAACCTAACCTAACTGATTAACCACGACAGGACCACTCGGTTCAACTAAACACAGTTCTAGAATATTTCTCGTTTCACGGTAAGCTGTGAAGACAGTGGATATATTGTTATAGTTTAATCCCAATGCTGTGCCAATGGGTATCTATGATAATACGGATGAAAAGTTCTACGATACACTAAAACACGACTACACTGGACTACTCGCATTCCATCAATAGAAGTTCAATATACTGATACGGGTAAAACAAAACTGGAATAAAGACAAAAAGAATAAAATATTGGCACGGGCAACGCCGGGCGCGAGACAGCTGGTACAATATGAATGTTGACGAAAATTTAGATAAAAGTTTGAAATTGAAATTCCGCTATTCTAGGTTTCCAGAAGCAAAATGATACACAGTGAAGTTTCCTTTAACGGACGCGGACAAGTTTAGGTAGTCCGGAGTGCTTGAATATCTCTGAATAACGGACGGCTATACCGAGAAACAAAAACACATTCGCATCGTACATTAATATGTACGTACTATTGCTATTTTCATATTTCCGATAAAGACATTTATCTTTATGATTTAATGGATACGATTAGGTGCAATCAATAAAAACGAACGATAGATAATGACGAAAATACACCTTACACGAATTCACGACTTGATACATACCGTATCCAACGTTAGTATCATATTTACCGCGCTTCCAGTGCGGTCTCGTTTAACGTTGAAGAATAAAATACCATGGTGCAAAGAAGCAAAGCGTCGGTGAGTTGGCAATTCAATTTAGTAAAATTCAAATTTTTATTTTTATTCATATTCCTCAATAGCGGACATTTTTTATGGTCCCGTGGGTGTCCCCGATATTTTAAGGTTTTACTGAGGAACGGAAAATCAAGAAAAATTTTACGGAGAAACCAAAAGTCGAGGAACATAATTGGGCAGGAACCGATTATATAGAAAATTAAATCGGCCAAAGATTATGAACTGTGAGAGACTATCCGGTATCTCAGTATCGGTCGAGAATCGTAACTTTAATGTTCCCGTTTTGAAATTGTCCCGATTGCCGAGAATTATTGTTTTCCTAAATAACGTTCTCGGGATTTAAAAGTTCCTCTTAACTTTAAATAACTTTCAACCCTTTAAGGCGTCATATTTTCCACTACCTACACAATAGTATGTTCGTCTAGGAATTCGCTTTTCTGATTTTCATTTTCACGTGAACATCGCGCTTTTCCCGTCACGTCGAATGTTATTCCCGGTCGGTAAAATCTTATCTCGGATTACCATTGTTATTATTTCCAGGCGTTTACGTTTCCCGGTTCGTACGCGACCTCGTGTGACGGGTTCTTAACGGTGGCGGCTGCGGCCGCCTGCAATAACACAACGACGACGACGTAACACCGGGCGGTTGCGGCGGCGGGCTCGGCCGGGGAGGCGCGGTCGGCCGTCCCCCTCGCCGCGGCGCTCCCTACCGGCGCGCCGACCGGCAACGTCGCAATTCGCCGCCGCCGCCATGCTATACGAATGCGAGTACCTAGGTACACGACGAGAGGGACTCTCTTCGGCCCGCCGGCCGCGCCACCGACCGACCTTGGGGACCACCAAAATATTATTCACCGCCGCCGCCGCTCCGCATCGCCGCGCCGTCCGTATACCAACCCGTACGACGGCGGCATTTAACGAAACCCGTCTCGTCCCACCCGTTCCCCACCGCCAAAGGCCCGGCGAGAATATTGTGTTTCCGTCGTCGCCGTAACATCCTACGTCTGCACACCACGCCGCACAACAGGTCCGACCGCGGGCGGTTCGGTCGAGAAAACACGCCCCCTATATTCGCTCTACACATATCGCACACTCGCCCGAGCTGTTTAATTATCGTTGTATTAATATTCAATAAACTTTCGTTTGCCCTCGAAAACATGAATTTCGCGTCCGACGACGAGTGACCGCACAACGTAAATTTTATAACAATGTAAACGTCAAAATACCGTTTGGGAAAAGGTACGCGGTGAGAAGAAAAAAAAAAAACTCGGGGCAGCGGCGCAGGGACATTACTGACACACTACATATCCCCATAGACACATTTTTACTTCTTCTTTTCCTTTAGTACTGCTACATGTTTTTGAATTCAAATTGCTTTAGTTTTTAGCCGGCAAAAATAACGATTTACCACAGATTGGTACATACATTTTCTTGTTGAAAACGAAACATACATCTGAACCGCTGTAATACGAAGGAGATTATATTATCCGGATAATAAATAAATTAATTTGCCAACATTTATTAGGTTTTAATGGCAATTTTATGGCAGAAAAAATTATAAATTATTTTCACAATGTTATTATAATATTATATAGGTATGTAATAATTAGGTTACGGATGTTGCTGTATTTACGACTTTTTTCTACCTTTCCAGTTTATTACTAAGTAAGTGTTAATTACGTTTCATGTAAGTGCGAATTAAAATCCAAAAGTTTTAAGTGCGATTTTTTCAATTTTATTAAATTTACTCATTTATACAGCTATTTTAACTATACTCGACATTCGTATAGATAAGATTATACTATAATATCGCCAGCCATAAAATCTAATAATGGTATCTTATCTTTATTTTGATTATTTCAAGTCGGTAGGTATTCAATGCAATACAAAAATAATTTGTGATTTGTGACTGACTTTTATATAATCTGTTCTTTAGTCACTCCGGGAATTTTGAGCTAATCGTGTTTCCGTTATTGTTTTGCTGAAAATTAACCCAACTTTTTCCACTGTTGCAAAAAATTAGTTTTTAGTAGAATTTTTAATATTTATAGTGCAATTTTTGGTATTTTTTATTGCAATACTGTAATCAATTTTACTAGTTTTTTACTACCACAAAATCCGTGCTCTAGTAATAATATACGAATTATAAAAATCGTTCTTTTTTTTTTTCTAGCCCCCGAGTATGTTATTACGTTAAACAATACGATCAAAAATTTAACCAAATTCAACTTTACTCCCTCAGCGCATTGGCTAAATCCTATATTATATACGCCACTGGCTTTGGGTAGTGGGACTTTAAGGAACCAAAAGTTGTCGACCGTGGTCCCCGTACAGCTAACCGGAATATAATTCAGTCGTATAGGAACGAGGACATTCATATTAAAAACGATGACAATATTCTGAACGGACGTGGTATTTTATCGAGTTAAATGATCATCGTTTGGAAAATCGAGAGTTGAAATCCAATTTCTATGTTCTGTTTGTAAAACGTTTTCGTTTTCAATGTAAATTCGAATCGATTCACGAATTTATTAGAGCGTAAAATTCACCGTTCTAGTTAATACTATAATGTATAGATATATAGGTTATCGATTTTAAAGGCTGGGCCACACGCGTCATAATTTTTCGCCACGAGTCACAGTCTTCCTAAATTGTCGCTAGCAGTTTGCGGTATAAAATCAAAAAAAAAAAAGTCCCAACTACAAAATTAGATCGATAAATTGTTTTGAAAATTTGAAAACGATTATTCTAAACTGAATTTTTACGATGAAAAAAAAAAAAAGAAACAAAATCGAAAATAACAGAAATCGTTAATACCGAGTGACAGTTTTTCTAAATTTAGTTAGATTTTTTTTTTTTTTTATGCTGGGTAATTCCGCGTGAGAATTCATTGTTATTTCGTTGAATGTCGTTTTATGCGCGTACATATCACAACCGTGTACTTTGTTGACTCACGGTTATGCGGTTGCATAACGCGTTTACAAAATTAGAATACAAGGGGAGATAACGAGTCATCGTCAATAAAAAAAACCACTCACGACTATATTATACACTTATTATTGAAGAAAATAAAATCGTTAACGTTTTTATTGCACAAACCGACTTGTACCTAAACCTATATGATAATATTCGTAGCTTAGAATACTGTATAGATTATTGATAGGTAGTTTATAGGTTATTATACCTGCGATACCTGTATACTCGTGTCGATGAGTTTTGTCCAAACAGAAATCATATTTGTTTTTGTTGTTAAAAAACCGTTTTTCACTTCGCATTATTATTCGTCGTTTGCAGCATACAATAGTATACGTACACGTATAATATGCAGGTATAGTAATAGTTTATGCGGTTTATAATATCATTGGTCCCGGGCAGTGGCGTACAACGATCTCAATTCTTGGCGGTGCAGTGAAATAGAGTTAATTTTCGGGCCGACCAATACTCGAACTTTTTTGGCGAATACCCGCATAATAAACGATTTCCACTTCTAATAAATTTTTATGTTTTTTTACAAAAATCGAAAACTAGTTTTGAATTATCTGAGCGGTAGCTACTTTATTTGTTCTATGGATAATATTATGCGCTCGCATATTAAATATAATATACTCGTAGCATAGCAGGGGATTTTGCGTGGCGTACACGCTCTTTTGTGTGTGCCCCGCTGTCACACACATGTTACATATCCCATCGTGAAACTACCTATATTATAACGAAAATTATATTTGTTTCATCTACCTATAGTAAACAATAATGTGTAATTTGGAAAATAGAAATTATAGGTGGGACAGGTGGGTACTTATACGAATTTTCAAAATTTTCTGGCGGTAGGTAGGTGCATAAACATAAGTTTGCACCGCCAAATTTGAAATCTGATGGTGTTAGCGCTACATTTGCACAGGCCAATTTACACCGCTGGTCTCGGGGAAGATGGGTTCGAGTGTACATATAGTTGTCGATATACAAGCAAATTACATTTTGAAAATACAAGCGTAGACCGTAAAATAAACGCGAACAAATTACATTAGATAAAATTGTTTTTAAAAAAAATGCCAAGAATTGATTTAAGCCCATTTCTTTCTCGAGACCAATGATGGTAATAACACATATAACAGCGATAATAAATTACATAAAATCACGTTCGTCGAAAAATGCAGCTGCCGCGGTATATTCGGGTTTAGAATGAACACAATACGTCAGAAGTCAAAATTAATTACAATCAATATAGTTCAAGTATGTTTTAGACACATTTGCCTATATCAAAATTTAGGTTGCGGCTTAATTTCTCGCGGTATGTATTTGACATATTATATTATACTACAACCCATTTTCATTACAATCTGCGTTATTACCAACTGTAAAATAACGTGCGTCACAATAAACACGAACGGTTTTTTTTAAGACTTTGTACGTATTCATTTTACATTTACAGTTACCTAGTTTTGTATATGTATTTACATAAAACTATATGTTCGTTGCGTTCGATTTTCAATGGACAATGTATAAAATTCGATTTTTGTTTTATATATAACGCGTAATTATTGTTACATTTTCTGTACCTATTACCTATATATCTACCACTATAGACCCCCGGGGAGCAGAATATTAATTAATTGGTATAGAAACTTCACAAGTACATATAAATAAACGACATTTTTCACACCGTTGGTGTGCTACTATTGTAGCTTTGTAGGCGGGAAGTTGGGAACGTAGGACAATTCTGAGCTGTAAACGCTTGTAAAATAAAACCCCGAGTATGGGTTTTCGATATTTGTATAAATGCCGTAAAAACAATTCTTATGTAAGATCTTGTATCGCACTTTCGAGCATTTTCTATAATAGCCAAAATAAATTTACAAACAAATAAAACTAAAAATAGAAAATTTCAAACACTTTAATATAAATATTAAAAACGTCTCAGATGTCTGTGCGATTATCTTTAACTGAATTACATAAAAAATATTAAAAAATAAAATCGAAAATAACAGGAACAGCAAATTATGTATTTACGCATGTAAATGTTCATAATTATTATGAATTTATACGGAAAATTGAAAAATGACAAAAATAAACAGACTATACAAAATATGATCATCCCTGAAGTTGATGATTAGAACAACATTTTTGGTAGACAATCGTTTACTGACAGAAAAAAAAAATCATAGTAAAACCAAGACTGCTATTACACTCGGAATCTAAGAAAATGGGTTAACGCCAGCGGTGGATTTTTTTACTAGGATATGTTACAACATATTTATGGAAATAGAAATTTAAATATTTCACCGGACAGCGTGAAAAAAAATGATTATATTTTTAAAAATATACGTAAAGAATTTTGTCTTTTACCTATGATAAAGAAAATACAGTTAAAATTAAAAAAAAATAATTCCAATATATCCTAGTAAAGAACATATAGAATACTTTGAAATAAATATTTTTTAGGGCCTCTACCAGAAAAATGTTTAGAATTCACTACCAATAAACGCGAACGGGTATATATTATATGCTTTGAAAAACAACAAATGAAACCCATTTTACGATGCGGTTATATAAAATATAAATGCGATTTTAAATAAAATTGTATATGGATATAATCTCGATAAATTGTATGCAGTTAATTCAGTTTACAATAATACATGCAAATTGTTATTGAGTATAATAATTATGCCAGAGTTTTTTATCTATAAAATCTATAAATATCTTGCTAATTCTAAGTATGCGGGAATACATAATATTATAGAATATTATCGTCAATAATAATTACAATGGACAATTATTTATACAGAGTGAATATAATATGTTTTGATCACGAACCACTTGGAACACCTAATATATTATTATTATCAATGATGAGATTTTGAGTGAATTTTATTTCGATTTTTTTAGACATCATTATAGTATGTTGCTCTCGAGCAACAATTACAGTGACTAAAACAAAAATTAATTTTCGAAAAGTTGACATTTTACCTTTTTTGATACATCTGATAATAAAAGTAACTATTATTATGTTGTATGTTCATTATATTCATGTAAAAACATACAAAACTTTAAAAAATCAGTTCATTTTTTAGTAAGATTTTCAATGTTTTACTGTATTTTTATCTAGTGATTATAAATCCACGTACCAATGGAAAATATCACTATAAACTGTAGTATATTTCAGATATTGCAGTTAGTATACGTGACACCGAAAACACTTAATTCCGGTATGCTATTCATATACGTATGCAGTATAAAAATCCGTTACCAGTTATAAACGCAGTAAATAGTATCCACTTACTGTATTTTGGTGTAGGTTTTGTTTGTTACTGCAATTTGTTCCAGTAATGTTTGAATAGGTACTTAAGAATACTTAACACTAAAACAAAAACTTTTAGTTACGACATATTATTTTTAAAAGCGATTTTTGAGGTACTAAATTAAGTTTTTACTGCTTTTTAACTAGGTAATATCTAACTTAAGTAATAAAAGACTCAGAATAGGTATACAAATTAAAACTACTGTATTCTAATCTTATTTGTTGACGATTTGGTAGTTTCTGCACTTACCAATATGAGGGCAGTATAGCTATATAAATAATATTTTACGATTATATTACAACCTGATGTTCTTACTCACAATATCTTTGCAATTTTACTATTATTTGGTATATACAAAACAATAAATGATTGAAAAATTAAGTTATTAAACTCGGCAGTTTCGAAAAGAGAATATTTTTCTAATAATTTTACGTGTATATGCAAATTGTGCATTTTGAAAATATTTTAAACAATAATAAATCGTAACAAAATTATTCAATATATATTATAACGGCTTAAAAAAAAATCAAAATCGAATTTACTCCTACTCTCTGTATACAGATGATCACCGGTGGTTCATAATGAAAAAAATCACCCTATGGCCTGTACACATTATTCAACTAATTTTACTTTCTAGTTTCACCTTCTGGCTTATTCCAGTTATATGCGTTAGGTAATATAACGAAATTCCTCACGGTTTTGGGTGAATCTTCCGCTCCCAGACTTCATATACAATTTGATTTTTTTACTATTGTTATTTTTATAATTTACGATTCCGCGTATTGGCTTTTTCGTTTATTAAACGATTCCACACAGAATTACTTTCATTTATCGTTTTAGATTAGCGAAAAAGATTATCTCGGACCCAAAGGTGCACGCAATCACCCGGCAGTTGCTCCTAACAAGATACAAAGTCAATATAAGTATTGAGTTTTCAGAGAAAATATTATAAGTCACGACCAAGGAATCAGTTTCTAGTAGATAACACTATATACAAACTATTTGGATGGAGTTATTCAAAACTCCAAAATCGTCACTGTTAAAAGACGCCGTGACATTCAATCCGTGACTAAAGCGATGTATATAATAATAAGATCGATGAAGAATTTGTTTTTATAACAACCAAAAGGACAATGTCGCAACAATATTTATGTGGAATCGTGTTATTCTCGGATAAAAATAAAAAAATATTTTGTACGATACGAGTTCACGGAATCGTGTATAGACAAAAAGATATATATTGCGCGGAATTGAATGTCGTCAATTTTTCTGTAACCCAAAAAGAACAATAGTCTTCTTGTTATTTGTACAGAATTTCAAATACATCATCTTAGGTAAATATTATTCTTAAATCGGGTACGTTTAAATTAAACCATATTTCTACCAGAAATCTTGTTCCAATCAAAAACTTGATAGGAAATTTCTCATGTACCATTATTGATCTAGCTGGTTCAATAACGGTTTATTGTTTTTTTTTTTTTTTAAGTGTTTAATAAATTAAATTACTCTATAATATCGTTCCTTCAAGCTCCCTTCCTAAATCAGTAACAGTGGCACACTCGTTAGTAGTGTCGGCATTTTTTGTTTTATTCGTATTGTATTTCAAGAATTAATTTGTGAAAAAAGCTAAATAAATGCTATTTTACATAATAACGTATTATAATAATTTGTTTATTCTCTATTGCAGTGTATATAGTCTGCAAACACAAACGTAGGTTTTATTTTTCTTTCTAATAAATGAAGTAATACGAGTATTAATAGGTATAAGTAATGCAATATTTTAATGATTTTGAATATTCTTTTTTTATTATGTAGATGTAATAGGTAATAGACGAGGTAAGGACGAGAAGAAGATACGATATTATATGGTGATGATTGTGTTTTTTTTTCTTTTAGATAACGAATGCCAGTCGTATTGTACAGAGCGTCTCACGAAAATACACTCATTTATACAAATGGATAAATGGGTACGTCTTCGTAGGGCACTCTGTAGAATAATATTATTCGTTATAATTATATACGGATCGTTGCGTTAGAAAAAAAAAAAATATATAAAATAATTGTTAAGTTCGATAGATTAGTAATTATAAACGTTTCGCAGTACTATAATATATAATACGCAACGAAGCAAAGTACAAATTATTATTATTATTATTATTATTATTATATATATTATAATATGCAAACAGAAATTAATAATATTTATTGCGATTCATATTTTAGCGGTTATTGCTATCCATAACTATTTTAGTTTCTGAGTGTATTAGTTTTATTGTGATATTTTTTTTCTTTCCCCTTGGATAATTCGATTTTTTGTCGTACCTTAAATAATTTTAGATTCTGAGTGGAGCGAAGAAGCTTATGGTTTTACAAACATTTTTAATTTTCTATTATTTTTTTTTTCCATCATTTTTCGGAAAGAAAATTTGACTGGTGAGGTACTTTAAGGAGGTCATTTTTCAATTTTCTCAAGATTTTTCTCAATATATTTGAAAAATCAGAAAAAATGGGAGAACAGGAAAATAGGTATAATATTAAAAAAATATCATTTAGGAAAATGTTAATGCTTATGTAATGATTTTACCATAATATGACATATATATTGTTGACAAAACAATACTATCAACCGAACGCCGCAGAGAATCATTTTTTCGTTAGCAATGGTTTATCGTTGCTTATATTGAATTATATTAAATTCCCGTCTGTATATTCTACCTTCCCAACTTTCCACCTACAACAGTGGCTGCAATCACTTGTGATTTATGTTTGTATTTTTTTACTCGGTCGTGGTACTTTTTTAGATTAATTTGTGTAAATTCCAACAATACGTTTCTCCAAAAATATTGCTATTTGTGGTTTTTTTGGTTAGCCAAATGTTCCAATTTGTTACGCGTTACACCAAAAGATGCATAATTTCTGCTCTGTGATTTTTTATTTGAAAAACAAAATGTCTAGGTATTCAATAGTTTTTTATGAAATTTAAAAAAACTAAATACAAATGTTGATACGTCGGTTTTATTTTTATTGATCTCTGGGTTACGATTATTATTACTAATATAACTTTATTTGAAATCGTTTTTTTTTATATATATATATATATATATATATAGCACGCGTGAAATAAAATACTATTTTCTCGCCATTGAGATTTTAAATTATTCTGATATAACAACAACAACAACAACATTAATCAAATATATCTTAATGCCTATATCAATACCTGGGTAATAACACTAGCGAAACAAATTTTATGTAAAGTAGGTATAGGTTGGTATAAAAAAAATGAGTACATAAACAAAAAATTAACTGACCCCTATTATATATTATTTTAAACCACGGTACTTTATGTTTTATCTAATTATTTATGAATGGAGATTAAAAATAAAGGTAAAGACGTGTTTGTATAGTTTTAGAATAACACTCAAGAATCAAATGTATATATATATATATACTATTTAATATTATAATTTATAACGCTATACCACTTGAACGTCTAAAACAAAGCAATACGCATATAGGCTGTAGGCATAGTTGTAGGGCAGAACTAAAGTCGACCAAGTTCCTTCTCCCGTAAAATTGAAAAATCAATCAAAGACTCCTGATTCCCCCCCGTCTCATAAAAAAAAAGGCAATTCTCGGGAATCTTTTTTTATTACTCGTATAAGACTAAAGGAAATAATACCAATAATTGGGATGACTGGCAGTTGACATCAAACTTTCAGATATTAGATTGTAATATTAAATTACATTTTTACTGAATTAGGTCAACATAAATGTTATCTAAATTTGTGATGTTTCGACGAATTGATTTCGATAAACAGTTTTTGTCCTTAATTATTTATTTATTCCGCGCTAAATGAAAAATATAAAACAACGTAGACAAAGTAAAAAAAAAAAAAAATTAATAATAATACAACAAGAGTTTAAGTTATAATTGCAAACAACCATGCGCAATTATTGTATTTACTACACAACTATATCTCTGTACGGATCTGTAAATATTATAATTATATATATTACACACGATGTTTTGAAATTTTCAGAATTTTATTTACGTATTCACAATAATTCGATGTACACCTGTTTTCTATACTTAGGTTTGGTGCTATTGTAACACTGTTAAGTACTAGAGCTCCGTCACTAGTCTAATTTTCCCCCAGCAGACTTTTTGCTGTTATAATATTTGATTTGATTTTTTTATAAATTATCTAAAATAGTTATTGCAAGCTAGAATTTTATTACATTTTTACAATTTTTTTTTGTATTTTTAAATACACATTGACACCCATTGACCACGTTTACTCATTCCTCCTGCCCTACATCATGTAGAACTACACCTCTTCTCTTTTAGGTATAAAAAGTATCCAGTGTTACTTTCCAGTTAAAGGATAAGGAATTGAATACAATGGTTTTATAAAAATATATCTGTTCTCGAGATTTTTGCTAACATACAAACAGACAGTGGGGACGCTAGTTGGAAGTTCAACCCTTTTAAAGGCACATTCTCACATTCTCGGTAAGAGTTCTATACAAATTTTAACCCAGTTATCTATTTTGATGATTCTGTAGGAATATTCAAAACCCAGTGTTTCCTGTGAAAACTAATTTGATCTCAAATGCTATAAAAGCAGCTTTCTTATTGTTTTTTGATCGGAGGAAGATTTTTGGTGGAAAAGTTTGTGAAAAAAAAAGAGTTCACATTATTGTAAATACATTCTTACTAAAATAAAGAATACCTATTTGATACCTAATTCTACAGCATACTTATATTGTAGTGATAATACGTTGTTATTATTTCAATAAAACAAACTCAAAAATAATGGAAAAAAAATAAAATATAAATAAAATAAAATAAATATGATCTATAAATTACATATAGTAAATAACAACAATATAGGAATATAACTACTTGGTAGATACATAATAATAAATATCATAAAATAAAAATCAATTTTCGTTTAGGTTAGGTAACAAAGTACAAAAAATATATGTGACAAAATACTCGTATAAATTATTGATATTTTAACGATCGAAATTCCTCTTCCAGCTCATAGCTTTCTCCAAAAGTTCTAACATGTTTCGTCTGGTTTCCATGAGTACTTGATCGGATAATTTGTCCATCAAAGGCACCAACGATAACAGAAACATTTCGTTGCCCTTTTTATCGTTGGATTCTTTTAGGTCTCGCAAAATCGTCCATCTTGTAAAAAAGCAATATAAGCATATATAATTTCCATTAAAATGAAATAATTATTATAATTGTCACCGAAAAATTGAGAAAATAATATATTATTACCTGTTCGTATTGATCGATATTGGTTTGGGTAATGCATAACCGGGGTTAAACGTATCCAGAGAATAACGCTGGAAATATAATAAATATAAAATATAATATAACCTATAGTTTATATATTATTAATTTTCTAAGTTTGAATATCAGAGAAAAGGAGAGAGAAAGAGTCTTAATCAAATTTTTAACCTCATTCTTTAGCGATATCATAACATATGTATAATGTATATAGATATATAGTTTAGTACTTACTTCTTCCAGCATGAGCTTATCTTGATAGCACAATGGCTCGGGTTCGACATTTTTCGAAAAATGTATCGTGATGTTTACTACTCGAATAATATTATCACCTGTAATTTTATTTCCAAATATTAGAATCAGTCACAGATTATATTATAATAATGTAACCGTATAAATAAAACGTCCCTAATATTATATTAGGTTGTGGAAATTAATAGAATTTTACAATTTTCAAAACATTATACTATAGAAATATGTAATACCTTAACTGTGTTGTTTTAAATACTGCGCACGGTTAAATATAAAAAGCTCATAATCAAAAAGACAACAGAATTTTAAAAAGTCCAAAATCCAAGCGAAGCCCCGTAAAGAAGCGAAATTTAAAAATATAATTTCGAGTGTCATTTGTGTTGTATATCGTCATTTGTTGGTAGTTTTAAATTTTTCAGAAAAACTGTCCAGAATCAAGAGAAATATTTCAACTATAAAATACTGGTGGCGGACGGATAAAAGCCACATCTCGGGTGCGTTGTGAAAGTTTCGAGGTATTTTTACTAATGGAAAAAGTGTTCTAGCTCGGTGTATACTCACATAATTTAACATAACGAATTATTACTCTATAAACCTTTTTTACGACAAGATAATAATATTCAGTGGCGCCGTGCCGAGCGAAATGTTTTCGCAAATTACGAATGTCCGCGTGCAGTCACTTTATTCGTCGTAAACGGAAAATATTTTATTGGGGTAATATACGACGTTCTGACTAAAAAAACTCATATTTTATAAATGTATTTTTCTCCCGTCAAACATAAACACGATTTCAGCGCTACACGATTATTGTTATGACTGTAACAGTGGAGGATCAGACATTAATTTTTTTTTATTGGAGGAGGGGGGGGGTCGTAAAACCATTTACAACAATAAACATTGGTTTATACGCTACAACAATTCAAGAAAAAAGCTATAAACTACGGTGTTGAGGGGAGGGTAAATGACCCTATTGACCACCTCCTGAATTCGAACTGGACTACGATCGGCTTACGAAAACATTATCTTATTATATCGAATATTCCAATTGGTTGCGTTATATGCTAAACTTGTGACATGTCGATTGTCTACATCGTGTAGTAATAACAGCAAGTATATAAATATGTGGTTAAGTCCAAAAGTTCCAAATTCTATAAAGTATATATATACAGGGTGAACATGCTTAGTGAATCGTCCTGTATACACATCTCATTGGCTTCATATGCAAAATTGGTAAATCCTAAATACGCCACTGTTTGAGGGGGGAGGTGGCTAACTTTTTAAATATAATATAATATATTTTGTTATTTTGTAATTTGTTACCATAATTTATAGAATTATGATGGACACAAACTTAAGCGATAAAAAAAATATAATGTCCTGTAGAAACAATTATCACATTTATTTACGAGTATTGACCGTTTTAATAATTTTGTTTTTACTTTATTATTAATAAATTGTACAGTAAATAAATTTGCTGAGTCATAACCCCAGGAAGAAAATTACAATTATTTTAACATATAAATGTATGTTTTGTTTATTGTCCCTGGGAGCGACAAATTCCATAACACGGTCTTGATCATAGCGTTTTCCATATTATGACACTAGTACTTTCGGGTAGTATACTCGAACAGTACACTGATAATCATACTGGTATAGGCCAGTGCAAAAGTAGATGTAACACGTTATGTTGGTAAAGGTGTGTTGTCATAATAATTGTTCAAAGTTGTTGTTTCAAATTACCGTGTGTCCACAATATTACAATAACGACAGTAGGTACATAATATATGAAGATAACATATATTTTTTATAAGAGCAATGAGATTATCAGAAGTCCACCGTCATTAAGAGCTCGTATGATTATCAACGCATTGAGTGCAAAAACCTGGTAAATTGAAGGTGGAACATAAAACCGATTGTGCCCCGTGTTCGATGTAGAACATACAAATTGTGCACCAGTGCATCCGGTGCAGTCGTGCGTGGAAAACGCTATCATGTCATTAACTATAACGGGTAACATATCAAATATACGGAGACACAGATTGAGCAGAGCTCGCTTGATTTCGGCTTTAGAGTAAAAACACTTGCTGAAAAACTAAAAGAGGAAAATATACTGGAGGTTTAAAGTTATTTTTTCGAAAAACTATACAGACATTTAAAACTATTGAAATAGTTTAGTTTTTTTTAAAAAACTCATCGGATTGCCCTCCGGAATATTGTTCTCTTTTTATTTTATAACGGGATAACGGGTGCTATAAGGGTATATGGAGATTTCCCGTCCCCTGACTGTTTTCGGTATAGTACTACAGTAGGATATCTTATCCCGATAACATTTTTTATTCGGGCATTTTCGCGCCATATTATTTGAAAGTTTATTATTTATTTTATGAAATTATTTCCAAATTTTATATCAAAACTGTTTAAAGCAGTTATACACTTAGTAGTAGTTTAGTGGTTATAACTCGTAAAATCGTAAATAAATGGAAACGTTTTAAAAAAAAAGGATTGGCATACTTAGTACGTGGGTGCAGCCACTTTTGTAGGTGAGAAATTGGGAAAGTAGGGTACAGACGGGAATTTAATGTACATCTGTAAGTAACGATAAACCATTATCGAGCGAAGTTCAGTTGAAGGTGTTGCTTTGTCAATATTATATATGTCATATTATGGTAAAATGATTACAACAATGTGCGTTTCCATGACAATGATTGCTTAAAAAGATTTTTAAAATAATAAAAACTTAATAATAGCAAATAAAATAAAAACGGTTGCCAATGACAACCTTAATTATGTTTAATCTTCCAATCTTTTTTAACCTAAAGAACCAGATTTTCCTCATTATCTCGAATATTAATGAGATTTTCAAAAAATTACCACTTTAAAGTACCACCAAGAGAACATTTCCTTTCAAAAAAGGTGCTATATTTGATAATTAGTATAAGCTTCCTAATAGAAAAAGTGTTTACATAAAAATAAAAAAATAAACAAACATCCTTGTAAAACCAATATATTCTTCGCTAAACTCAGAATCCAAAAAGGTAAAATTATAACATTTTTTTTGTGGCCATGAATAAAATACAAATTCTTAAAATAAACAGTTCAAAAATTGAAACAAAGGCCTAACAATATGTATTTAGGACAAATAAATAAATAAAGAATTAGAAATCAAAGTTTTGTATAAATTGTACCATTTTTATGTTGAAATTTTCAACCATTTTTATAAATTATTAATTATATTATATTCAGAAAATCTTTTAGCTATTTTATTCATTTAAAATTGTTTGTCTTTATTGTGTCAAATACGATCTATAATACTGTTATCTTAATAGTCTTTAAGCAACTAATTGATTAAAACAATTTTTTATTTCAAAGGTATACCTGTTATTATTATAATCCATATATTAAACATTATTTATAATAATATTATATTTATAGAAATATTTGGATTTCTGTCTTTAAATAAAATTAGACATTTGACAAAAAAATAACAATTTCATAATAAATTATAAGATTTTTATAAAAATAAGGGGGGAAAATGTCTTACTAGACCGGTAGGGAGGAAATGTCCGCGATTAGTAGGTACTTATTCTAAAACCGAAATTAAAAGAGTCTATACGTCATTATAGTACAGAATAAATGAGGTCAAAGACTCGAGACTTAACTGCATACCGTTCTTGTCGCACAAAAATAACATTTTTAATAGTTATAAGATAAGTAATAATTTGTGCCAATGCGTGCAAGATGTTCTTTTATGTGAAAAAATCAGATGTCATTCGTCTGTAGGTACGTTTCAGTTATTAGTCATCCTTATTTAAATACCTACCCATACAATAATATTTTTATCTATGATGATTATAATTAATAACTAAAATATAGTTAAGTATATTATTATTTGAAATAAGGGCCAAAGGTTATACGACTTAATACCTATGTATGCGATATTATATAATTGTACGAAGTTCGTTAAACATCATTGCCAATCGGTCTAATACTACCGTTTAAAAGCGATCAGAACGGTTTAATAATATTAAGTGCCCATTATGTGTCGGAACTCTAAATAATTCTAAGAACCACTATGCAAATGCAAATGTGAATCATCATTTATTATTATGAGTATATACGAATAACATAATTTTAATAATTATTGTTTGGAGTGTATAATTTGTATAGAGAACCTTGATAATGGTATTATAATATAGGTACCGACCATATGGTATAAATTAAAAAACACCCGTAAGCAGCAGACCTCCGTCACCATAGTCAAATTCCCCCCCCCACCTATTTTGTATTATAGAAATATTCGTTGTAAAACAACAAACAAACGAATACTATAATAATATAATACTACTCTATACTTAACTATATAATAAACTACTTCCAAAAAAAAAAAAAAAATACATGAGCGATAAAACACCGTTACTAGAATCGAATTTTCCACCTGTTGACTTGTTAAAATATTTAGGTTTTTTTTTTTATAACGATTATGAATTGAACAAAAATTTGTTTTATCAAAATAGGCAAAGTAGTTGTTGAGATTTTTGATAAAATACAGACGTTTTGGTGGAGAGTCGGAAGTTCAAATCTTCTAAAGGCATATTCTTGACAAAAATTATATTTATGTAGTTTACATCTTTTAATCAAGTTTCTTACTTTTATGAGTCTAGCTGTAACGGTAATTAAAACCCTATATTTCCTGTGAAAACATGAAATTTGATCATATGAATGGTTGAGGATAGGGTTGAAAGTTGAAATCAATTAAAGGCACATACTTGATACTTACACCATGCAAGCACAAAATGTTATCTCCCTAGCTACATTTAGAGGGTTTATAGGAGTGCGCAAAGCCAAAAAAACATAATTTTTTCTCAACACCAGGATGAAGTTCATATTGAAATCGACAATGAAATAAAATATATCTATACGAGCTGCAGCTTACCGATCGCGTAGAAACAAAATACGACCAACACGAAACCGCCTTCCCAGAGTACGTATTGATAAGGCAACGCTCTGGAACGGTTTATGTGCGCCTTCAAAAACTCTCGATAACCGTATTTGATTGGCAACAAATCCATGTGACGTTTTCGAACGATCATCGGATCCTTCAACACTATCTGACGGTACTCCGGTGGTATGTGCAATATTATAGGAGTCAAATGATACGGCAACTGATCTGTGGATTGAATGCACAAGTCATCAATAATAATTTACAATTAAATACTCAATTTCGGGCTTTAACGAATTAAAAAGTTATAAAAGTCGAGATTTTTTTAATTTTAAACTTAGATTTTTGATTTTCATCAACTTAACTTACTACTATTTATTAGTGACAATGATTTATTTATGACAACAAATACATACAACTTAAGATAAGTTAATTAAATTTTAAAATACACTTTTACTTTACTTTCCACTTATTTTCTCCGAATTATTGTTTATTGCAGTATAATAAAACTAATTTGAAAAATAATGCCAATAATAATATATTTAAATATTACACTATCATTTTTTTATAAATCATGTTTCAATTCAGTTGCATAGATTTATTATTAATAATTAATAAATCTTCAGCTTAGAAATTTTCTTTCACATTGTAAAGGATTTCACATCATTATCAATAAAAGTACATACATAGATGGTTTGAATACAATCTTGGTTAAAACCATTTACTACAGTTAAATTTGGTAAATATTTTACCACAAATTGTCTTGTATTGTAGTCCACAATACAAAAAAATAGCATACTATATTACAGTATTTGGGGGGGAGGGCAAATGCCCCTATTGCCTTCTCCTATTTGGATACGCTACTGGATCGTTTAAATGTTAAAAAAATGTCTGTGAACTATAAGGTCATCCAAAATTCTCACGATTCAATTGATAAATAAATAACAATTATAATCGGTGAAACATACATTGCATTTGTACTTTTTAGTATTGTTTCTATTTAATCAATACAATTTAGTGGTATATTATTTTTAATGGGATGTATTATACTTGCGCGTTTTAGCGAAGTGGGTATTATTTTATTTTGAACCACGAAATTCAATATATCAAGCTACCTCTCAATACGTTTGAATATCGTGAACGATATCATTCGTATATTACGTCTAAAACTGAATTGAAAATCTGTATCATAGATTTTTAACATTTTATGTCAACACGATTTTTGTACGAGCACATAGCGTGAGATATTAAATAATTAAGTATATACGTTCAAATATATTCAAAGATCTTGAGATTTTTAAGATTTTAATTTAAAATATAAAAAGTGCTGTGTAATATTTTGAACAAAATTACTTTTTCGTGTATACTTATAAAACACAATTTTTAATCTTGACAATACTCGTGTTCATTTATTTTTAATAGGTACCGAATTATAAACGTTAAATATACTTTGGAGTTGATATTTTTAGCAATTTTTTTTTGTAAAGCGTAAAAATGTACTTTTACGATTTTAAAAATAGCAGCTATTAGTTCCTATTATTATACTCACTGAATTCCGGGTAGCAGTTTAGATATTTTAACATCAAAAACAGCATTTTCCAAGCGGGCTTATGAACCATACGTTCTCGGCCGCCGTAAGTTCCGTCATTGAACTTGAGTAAAGACTAAAAATTTACAAACGTTATATATATATATATAGGTATAAAGGGTTATAAATATTACGTTATACAAATTTATCTGCAACATAAAATAAAACTTTTATTATCTCGAAAAATATTAACTTTTTTGGGAATTTGTTTTTTAGATCATTAGTAGCTCTAAAATGTTAAATTACTTTTTTTTTGTCACCCTTATTTTAGGCACTGAAACCACTATCTACTTTTGATTTTCAACCGTCAACCTAAATTAAAAATTTCATAATAAATGGCGCATTAGTTAAAATAAATTTCTGTGTTGATATTTTTGATTTCCGTCGATCTGTTGACGAGATATTATAATTTTAAATTTTGATCAGGGGAGAGTAGTGGAGCATCATTTGGGCACGATGTTTTAATAATGTACTACTACTCTTCTTTAGCCAAAATTTAAAAGTGGAATACCTCGTCAATGGATTGACGTAAATTAAAAATGTTAACAGCACTAATGATTTAATCCAATAATCCATCTATTTATGGATTTTTTTTTTATAAAGGTTGCCATTTAAAAAAAAAAAAAAGTAGAAAGTAGTTTCACCTACTAAAATGAGGAAAACAACAAAAAGAGAAATGTAAAATTTAAGAGCTAATAATTTTTTAAATGCTATAAACAAAAAATGTTAATACTTTCCGAGATAATGAGTGTCTATTATGTTATGTCAATCACTCTGTATAACGTATAATTGAAAACATTCTAGGTATATATTTATATTTAATTCGTATTATAAATAAACTGTAGGTAAGTAAAAATAGACAGTTTTTATCATATACTCGCAGCGTTAATTTTTTTGATACTAATAACACCTATAATATTTTATGTCTCTTGATTTCTATTTCTTTTTTATTTTACCTACCCTTTAATTTTAGATTCTGAACCAAGTGAAGAAAGTATTGGGTTTACAGATTTTTCTATGCCGTGATAATAAGTGATTATTGTTTTACGTTTTTTTTCTTCGTTTATTACAACTTTTTTATCGACAATTTTGTTCAGATAATCAAGTGTAGCGTCTTTTCTAAAAGCAAATCTGTTTAGTCGGCGCATTGGGGAGGTGGTATTTTGATCGATTTTCCTTATAGTTTACTCAATATTTATTTAGGAAAATAATAGGAAAATTACACAAAATTGATACGCATCTGATTTTGTTTATTTCATTGTAATTCAGTTAGAAATAATTGTAGAAGCTTGGAATTTCGGCAGAGTTATTATATTGGGTGTTCTAAATTTAAACGTAGTCAAATTTTCAAATTTTTAGTAATTTATAGAGTTTATAAGTTTAGATTCTGAGTAGAGCGAGAAATGTATTGGTTTTAGAATAATATATTTTTTTTTTTTTGTGAACACATTTTCTACCAGAAAGCTTACTCCGATTATCAAGTATAGCACCTTTTTTGAAAGGAAATGTTCTCTGGGTGGTACGTTAAGAAATTGAAATAAGAAATACTTAAGAAATACTTAAATAAATACTTGAAATTCTCATTAATATTCAAGATAATGAGAAAAACCTGGTTTTTTAGGTTAAAAAAGATTGGAAGATTAAACATAATTAAGGTTGTCATTGGCAACCGTTTTTATTTATTTTTTGCTATTATTAAGCTTTTATTAATTTAATCTTTTTTAAGCCATCATTGTTGTCATGGAAACGCACATTACTGAAAAAAATAATACTATAGACCAATCTATATCAAAATTTCAATTTCAATACATTATTTTAACTATTATTCTTTATATATTTATTTATTCTATACTTAAGCATCATTATTAACTGAACTCATTTCAGAATCGTTTTTTCGTTAGCAATGGTTTATCGTTGCCTACAGATATACATTAAATTCCGTCTGTATCTTACCTTCCCAACTTCCTACCTACAACAGCGGTTACACACACGTGCTAAGCATGTCCGTGTTTTTTAATTTAGTTTTATGTGGGAAGCATTCATTTGGTTTAGCAGAAATGATTGAAAATTTATCACGAGGTTTATCATAAGTTGTACAATAGTAATAAAAAAAAAAGTTGAGTGTAATCGTAATGTAGTAGTTTTTTTTATGTCTTTTTGAAATTTAGTTTTTTATTTCTTAGTTAACTTAATTTATTTGAAGTAGGAACGTTAAGGCATTTACTAAAGTATATGTTTAAAAGAATCAAGCCCGATCTCTCAATTATCATAAATACAACATGGTTCGTTCTTAAAAGTGGGTAAAAAGTTGAGTTTTTTAATATTTTTAAAGCACTCTGGGAAAACTTTTTGGTCGTATACAGGAAAATTATATTTTATTGATATATTTTCTGCCCAAAATTTCACTTGAATTATGTTTCAAATGTATCCATAAAATACTGTATATGTGTACGAGGTGTGGCTATTAAATAACGAGACTGCTCGTCTAAAAGGCGCCTTAGATGGGTAGTGAAAAAAACGAGTAATTCGTTGGGTATCTAGATATCTTATCTATGCACGTACCAAAACACGTTTTCGTCACTATTATAGTATTTGTGCAGTAGTGATTTGAAATTAACGTGTTTTTTTCTCGTGTCGAAAACCATGTGTGACGAAAAACATGAACAACGGATAAACGTAAAATTTTCTCGTTAAACTAAAAAAAACTCCAACTGAGTGCTATAAGTTGTTAAAAGAGGCCTATAGTGAGGATTTCCTATCTCGGGCGTGTGTTTTTGAGTGGCATAAATTATTTTCTGAAGGTCGAGAGTGCACCGGAATCTAATTCAGTCTTAATCCAAATTCAAAACCGTTTTCTTCGATATCAACGGCATCGTGATGACTGAATGGGTTCTAGAGGGTCAAACTGTGAACCGACGTTACTATTTGACAGTTTTGGCAACATTGCGCGAATGAGTTCGTAAGCAACGGTCGATATTGTGGAAAAACAAGTCGTGGATCTTGCACCAGGATAAAGCGTGAAGCGTTATTTGGCCGCTTAAGGCACTCCAGTACTCGAACACGCGTCTTACTCACCCGACTTGGCACCCTGCGACTTTTACTTGTTTCCGAAAATAAAGTCTGCCTTAAAAGGAATCCGGTTTGAGTCGATGGAAGAGGTGAAATAAAAATCGGCGGAACTCCTGAATGGTCTTACGAAAACAGACTTCCAGCACTGCCTCGAGCAATGGAAGAAACGAATGAAAAGGTGTGTGGCGAGGAGAGGGGAGTATATTGAAGGCGATCATTTGAATGTAGAATAACTTTTATAATAAAACACTTTTGCGTAACCAGTCTCGTTATTTAATAGCCACACCTCGTATACCTATGTATGTAAACCTAGGAGTAAGTTTATTTGCAAAAGTATTATTTAGAACTAGTTTTGAAAATATTATTTTCCCTGACGAAACGTTTTTCCGAATATTTTTAAAAATATTAAACAAATGTATGACGTATAAAAAAAGTCAACATTTTTTTTCGATTATTTGTATTCATTATGCGTGGTCGTGTTTCTAAATATGTAAAAATAAAATAGTAAAAAGAATAAACGTCACTTCTTCAGAAAAACGAAAACTTATAAGACGGGATAAATAAAAACCGGAAACTATATTATGTGGATCTAGTAGAGATAAGACGATAGGTCGCTAAGATACGTGGATGTTTATTAAATAAAAATTTAAGGGGACAGAAAGAGAAGACGAAAGAAGCGCGGAATTTATAACCCAAGTTACGAAGGAAAAAAAGAGAAGAAAGAAAAATACGAGGACCTTAAGGAACTAATTATTTTGGAAAAGGGATGCGCACGATGGAGATGAGGTATAATATAAATATATCCGATAAGGTAGTTTATTTGCTAACCGCTAATCACCACGATATTTGGAAGAATCAAGTAAACATTCTACACCGTTCATGTTTAATATAACCCCACCTTGCTAAAAAAATTTTTTTAACAATAATGTGTGTGTTGTTAGGTCAGGTGTGGCGATTTTATTGTGATAAGGGGATATTGCAAAGAGGCGTTTAGATGCTTTAGTATACTTAATATTATACAATATAATAAATATTTGATTTGAGAAGATCGTAATATTTTATTGTTAAGAAACCGTTATCGTTATCAAATTAAAACTAATCGGATTAATCGCTAAGGATTGTTAATACTTGTTACTGTTGTAAATGTGAATAATTCGTTATTAACAATTGTTAACAATCTGTGAATAACCATCACACGCAAACCCTCGAGTGTATTTGTTAACATAGACAATATAATAATATTTCATCTATCTATGTTTATGTATTATGCAAAGTAAATTGTAATAAACATAAGTTGAGAAATCACTTAATGAAAATAGTTGTATAGGTACGTAATAATATGCATGTGGTTCATGTTCGTCATTGGTTGTCCTTCCTACTAAAAATATATCTTTGTACATTAATTTTATCGAATAGTTATAATTTATCGATTTACAAAAAATCTATATGGTATGCGCATCACTTTATTTGGAGATTAAAAATAAGAAAAAAAGTTTAAAATATATTAAAGATTTATCACTATGTATCTTATAAAAACAGTTCGCGTCTTAAACAATTCTACGTCGTTATCAAAAATTTACCAGAAAAAAATTACGAGGATTTTTTCTAAAAAACAACCAAACCTTTTTATCACTTTTAACGATTAGGTATATTATTATTAAAGTTTGAACGCTACCTGTTACATTCGTTTTCCCTAATAGTAATATGCTATTCGATATATTGATCTGTGAATATAATATACGCGGGTGACATACCTGCACGAGATTGTATCCTGCAGCGTCTTCGGTAGCTTTCGTCGTCGTCATTTTTACGCGAACGTTTAATCAAAGTTTGAGTGTTACGGGTACTAACGTACCTAAGTACTTGGCGGCACTACCTGTTGTGTGGTTTGAAGGTTGGATAACGCGAACATAAACTAAATTGCCGGCAAACAAACGGTCTATTTCTAGACGATTGGCATTCGTCCACGTTAGCGATCGTCGATTTTTGTTTTTATTTTTTTTTCTTATTTCTATTTTTCAATTCGGCTTCACCGGGGAAACATTAAAAATTGTTCACGTATCGGCCGTGGGCCAGTACCTATTGTAATTTCGTATTTTCGCCTTAAAAACGTCACCGTAATAACGCGCGGCCATATTTTTGTTTTTCGTATATTTTTACTTCCGTGCGTCATCTATACTGGTGCACACGAAGGTTGTGTGTAGGGGCTTGTAAATATTTGTAAACAAGCCCACTAGACGGTTTTTTTTTTTTCGTGGAATTCAACGACAATATACACATTATTATGTTAATCATGATAATACGTTAGAAATGCTTACATAATAAAATGCGATATTTGATGTTGTCAACAACACAAACGAATTAAGAAAATATTGTTACCGTCGTTTTTTTTGACAGTGTTTTTTATATTCTGAGTGTAAGATATCGAAGTAGAGATATATTACAGGTTAATTAAGACGTTGTTTTGTTTTTTCGGAAACCGTTTTTTGGATCGGTAAAAATGTTTCGAATTGTCACGTTGCAGTTTAAAAATGTCAATTTTTCGCTCAGAGCGGTGATACTTGATTTGAAAGATTCGTCTAAATTCCCAACGGTTTTTCTTAAAAATTAAAAAAAAAACACCATCATCGCAACAAATGACTATACATAGGTTTTATTTTTATTGATTTCTATGTTACCTGTGGGCTACAAAGAATTGTTGCAGATAAGAGAACAAAACACGACTTAAACTATAACCGGATTACCGAGCTTCGTTCTGAATCGTTTTTTAATTGTAATATTAAATTGACGTTATCTAAGGTACCTTCCAAACATCCCACCTGCTCATGCCCGGTTTTTTTATATCATAAGTACAAGCAGTGGCGTATTTATAGGAGAAGATTAGAGAGATTTATCTCCCCACTTTGTTTTTAGTATCTATTTGGATATGACTGCCTTTTTTTAAGTTTAAGCAGGTTATACATTATCTTTTTGGAATTGAAACTTATTCTAACCAATTTATAATATGAAGGAGGTTAGATTAGTATATATTATTAGTAAATAATGTAAATATATACTTGTAACTAAATAAATAAATTATACTTACAAAAATATACATAAATTATTAAAAAAATGATCTTTTTTTTTTAGCCCGGGTACACTACGTTATGCAATATATATATTATAATATGACACATTTACAAATTCAATACTTTTGGATTTCAAACTCTTTGGCAAAATCCCGGGTATGGTAACGTTCATTATTTTAAGTTTTATATTGTATATTTTAATTTTGCAACTTTTTTTAAAAATATTTATTGAAACACATTTATGTTTATAATGTATACACGAATTATTCTAACATTTTCAATTCATAATGTATCCTGTAGAATGCATTCTTGATTCTATTTTTATTTGTACATCGTATAAATACGATAATAAACAGCGACGGGAAATAAAATCAAAAACGTGTAGCAATATCATGTGGGCGGTGAATATGACTAGCACGCGAACAGTGTAAATGTGTGGTTTACTCGTATTATTGGTTTTTAAAATGCGCAACATAAAATCTATTGTAATGTAGACATTATGATCAAATTTTCAATAACTCTGTACAGTTAACACTATAACCAATACGATTATTTGAATTGCTATGTCTAAAACTGTTGATGTATCAGCGAGTGTGTTAGTTTTGAAAACGCGAATGAAAGGATTCGTGTTTTCCAACAAACTAAGATCCAGCATATTCTGTTTACGGTCAGTACACACGAGGCTTGACTGTAATTTTTCTCTTTGTTTTTTTTTTTAAGTGTAGTTTTGACTCCGCATTCATCGATAAACAACTCGAAAACTGTGTGATTTCAATTTTGGTTACTCGGGTTTAACGTAAAACGCACACACAAATTAAAAAAAAAAAAAATTATGATTGGATGTTTTTTGACAACATTATCAAAATAAGGACGCATTTCGAATTAATAAGAAATGTTTACGTTAAAATAAAACTCGTTTTTAAAAGCAAAAAAAAATGATAAATTCGATTTATAGTATCAAACTGCATTTATGTGTTATATCAGCAACTAAAACTGTCGTTTATACAATATTTCTTTAGGAATTACAACTTTGTCTTGACGTCAAACATTGATAATGTTATGTGATTCGATATACACATACAACCGTAGTGATTAAAGTATTTATTTTTTTTGTAACAAGAGTGGCACGTGTTTTTAGTTCTCAGCTCGGATCCGCCCTTGTTTTCAAATAGCAACACGCTTTTTTCTTCTCATCGCGAATTTCCGTTTATACCACGGACACGATACAACTGCGGTAATTGAAAAAATAAGCCGTCGTGGGTCGATTGAAACATATTTAATTCCCAGTCGACAGCTGTGTACATCTGGGAACAAGTTACACGACAAGAGTATATAGTACGCTGTCAGATGAGAATTCATTATTTTTTTTTTTATTATTATTCGTCTTATATTCTATTACACAATATGAAAAAAAAAAAAAAAACACTGTATTACAGCAGAATTATGTATGGATGGATTATTAAAACTTTAAAATTGAAAACGAATAATGAAATAGGAATGCGAGGAATTATGTGTTTGAATTACAAATTTGTGGACATTTGATTACTACACAACTATTGATATTTACAGGATATATTTTATGTAATGCATTTTTTTCCACCACCGGTGTTCAGAACTCGTATAATATCATTTATATCATTTCGAGACTTTTAGGTATTTATTTGATTTTTTATGGATGTAATTGTTCTAGCTCAGCGAAAATGCTCGAAAACGTAACACAAGGTTTTTCTTAAATTGTTATTAGAGTTAGAAAAAAAAAAAGCTGACGGTATAATGTAGTAATTATTTTTGTTTGAGCGTTTAAAGTTCAAATTTTAATGAAAACGGCTTTTGATAAATATTATACAAACATATGTACCGTCTCGTGCGCTCCACTTCAAGGATTATTATAGTAGAAGTGCGCTAAAACGACTAAAAAATTAGCCGAGGTCCTCCTACGTCCCCCCAAGTCGAGCACTGAATTTACATTCCATTAGCATAACTATATGGCACATATTTTGCTGAATTAGATTATTTTTATAACAAGAAACCATACAGTTTAATAGGTACTTATTTTTAACATTATAAATACTGAGTAGGTATAGGAATTTAGTTGTTTTTTTTTTTATTACATATACGATAATAATAATATGACCATCGACAGATGATGGCTATTTTGGTTAACCATCATCATAAAGTATAGTATATATGGACATTCCACTTTCATGTAACAGCCGATTGCACTTATTAAGGTAGGGTTACAAGGTAAACAGGTAATATTTTTAGATGGAAAACGTTAAAAAATAAAAATGTATTTACGTATATTACAAGGGTATCCACCTATATATATGATTATCACGGTGACGTGACGGAAATAAATAATGTATGGGAAAATGGGTTAGTATACAAAGATTTTAAATCGACGGGGTACCACTACACACTTCTTCTACTCGACAGGCGTATCTACCTGCATACTGTTTTCCAATATTACAATATCAGCAAAGGTTATCGGCAAAAGATTCATGTAATGTTTTAATATTCATAAGTATAAAAGATTGATAAGCAAAAAAAAAAAAAGTCATCAACAAAAACACACATCGTGTGACCCCGTTCAACTTGCGGCCCGGGGCTATAGCTCCCTAAAGTTTCTGCGCCTTACCATCAAAATATGCATAATGCATTGAAATACTAGGTTTTAAACTGTAGATTTTAGAAAGAAAATTATAATTACGCAGAAAAATTACCAGTGTGTTAATGCGTTCTAACTACACGATTAACCATGTTACCGCTGTCATTGGATCTATTTTGAAAATTGCGGGTACACGTTATTGGATAACGTAATTAATAACGCGTAATTTGGCGAGAATGAAAAATGACGAATATACAAGTCGGAGTGTTTTAGGAACACTTAATATTAATTTTAATATTATTTCACAGTTTCGGGAGTCAATTTAATGGTGCTTTATTATATGCCTATATGGTTATGAAATCGGAAATGACGTAATATTAGAATAAAATAACTCATATAATTATTACTAATAGTTAGGTACCACACTAATCCCAGTTTTTCTCTAAAATAACAATGCAGCAGTGCAGCCGTGCGCGTAGTCAACTTCAAACCTATAATTCAATAAATACATTTTTTTTAAAAAAAATCTATTATAACAGATAACCTGTTAAATATATTAAAAACTCAACAAACATTATTATTTTCAATTTTATAAATACTTCCAATTCAATATAATCAATTTGTATGTATAATAATAATTAATTGTTGCCATCAATAGATATAGATAAACTATAACACAACATACCTAAATCTTAGAGTAGCGTACCCTAAGATTTTTTGATGGGTTAGAAGACTAAAAAGATACGATTGAATCACAACAAAAAACATAATTAAAAATAATAAATTTCGTACATCTTCCGGTTCTCCTACGTTTTTTCCTGGTTTTCCCAATTAATATGAAAACCGCTTGGAAAATCAAAAAATGACCTGGGTGGAAAAAACCAGATCAGCCAGATAACATTTCCTTTCGGAAAAGGTGCTACACTTGAAAATCGGAACAAAATTTCTGATAAAAAAGTCGTTTACAGATAAAAAAAAAAAAAAATAATAATAATAAACATCATTGTAAAACTAATACACTCCTCGCTCCATTTAGAATCTGAAAATGAAAAATGTTTTGCAAAAACAACATTATTTATTTATTTATTTATTTATGGACGAATTATGTAGTAAAATACTATTTTGTACTCGGTAGAAGAATAGATAGTGGAAATGTGTAATGATTATTATTTTATTATTAATAATACGTTTTCATTGCTGAATAGTTTATATAATTTGTTTTCTATTTAACACGAATAGTTAGCCCCCTTAGCCCTCCTTCTAGGTATGCAATTACCTACCGATACAGGATGTTTTTTTCTGGGAAACACACAGGTGTGTTTACCAATTTATCGAGATAAATAACATATCATTATACCTAGGTACACTGAGTAATATATTATCTTACAGAACAACATATATGTTATTACGTCGGGAACTAAATACAGTGGTGCAGTTAAAAAGGGGGTCAGAATTATATTTGTAATTTGTGTAATTATCATTTTTAATGTAAAATATACCACACCATAATATACATGTGCATTTTTAATGTGAAACTGGATCTTGATAATAGCCATATTAGATCTCTACGATTTGCATCATACTTGAACTAAAAATAGATAACTCTTGGAAAAAAATCGACTTAGTAACTAGGACGCAAAACCTGAATTTGCACCAGGGAGCTTAAATCCATATAGTTATGTCGCTTACGAAACGTGAATTTTGTGTATTATGTTAATTTCGGTGTCAAATAATAAAATATTTGAAAAATTTTCAACATAATGATAATATATATATATATATATATATGTCAATACGGTTCTGAAAGACGAATATTTCATTTTGCTTCCCACGTCGTATATTATTTATGTAATGCCAGACTAACGATTGACGTCCATTTTATTGGACTGTCTCCCACACGGTTTTTGACACCTATATCATATCTAACGATGATAAAATATGCTGTTCGGAATATCTCATTCTGGGTTTCCTCTTTGTTTTATTGGTCGTCATTTGCAAACCCGTGATCGATTTCCTGTCATTTAGAAAGTGATTTGTATATAATAAATTAATAATTTATTACGAAGAAATTTCGTTTTTTCTCTCTCGACTTTTGATATTTTAAAGACAATTTGTCGCACCTTCTTTAATAGCGTTAATCCTAAATTCACCTTCGTTCCCTAAAAAAAATGCTCCGCTCGTTTTGAATAAAAAAATAGGTAGGACATACTTCGCACGTAGGTACTGCTGCAGGTGTAGGCAGGAATTTAGGAAGGTAGGATACACACAGGAATTTAATGTATATCTGTAAGCAACGATAAACTATTGCTAACGCAAAAATAATATTGAGCTAAGTTCAGTTGATAGTGTTGCTTAGTTAACAATATATAATACGTCATATTATGGTAAAATTATTACAACAATGTTCGTTTCCATGGCAACAAGACAACAATAATTACTTAAAAAAGATTAAAAGAATAAAATCTTAATAATAACAAAAATAAATTAAAACGGTTGCCAATGACAACTATTTTTTAATCTTTCAATCTCTTTTTACCTAAAGAACCAGGTTTCCTCATTATCTTAAATATTAATGAGAATTTCAAAAAATAACCTCTCTAAAGTACCACTTAGAGAACGTTATTTTTTTTTTAAAATAGTACTATACTCGATAATCGGAGTAAAATTTCTGGTAGAAAAGTTGTTTACAAAATAAAAAAATAAATATCTTTGTAAAACCAATACATTCATAGCTAAACTCAGAATCTAAAACAATTTTTGTTCAATCACTGAGAATTATATTATATTATATTGTGTGTATATACATTACATACTCTTATAATTATTTCAAATCTGTAAAATTTCTCGATTATCTCGAATAAAATCAAGGATCAAACCTTTGTTAATATTTAGCATACCGTCCACTACATGATCAAATTTATTAAAACTATACGACACTAACGAATCAATGGCATATTTACGTGATTTCTAACACTCGTTTTAAAATTTGTTTAGTATCCATTATTCATAAGACTACCTATTTTAAATTCAAATTGCTTTGTTTGAAAAAATTCGATTTGTTGGGACCTATAGTGTTAACGTTACGTTATGTACCAATAAAACCTGAATTCAATTGAATTACTTGAATTACGTTAACGTATATATATTTTCTTGTTTATGACGAATTCTATGTTCACAAACCATTTTAATATGAAGGAAGTCAGATTAGAACCTAAATAGTAAACAAATTAATAGTACCTATAATTACTTATTGCATGGGTATAGTATATTACAAATGAAGCATTTAGTACTGTATTTCGAATAGTTTTTAAAAAGTATTTTATTCCTGGAAAAAATACTTTTTCTCAGTTTTGTTTTATAGTGTTTAAAACTTTAAGACGCGTGTTTTATTTTTCGGGAAAAACTTTTTTAATTAGTAAAAATGTTCAGATTTGTTCACGGATTACATTAAAAGATCAGTAATTTTTTACCGGATGGTACTTGATTTGAAATTTTTTTCGAAATTCCCAATAATGCAAATATAACGCATAATGGTATTATACCTATCATCAAATATAAAATGTATAATTCTCTTTAACCATTTAAATTTACTTTAACAGATGTATTCCTTAAAATACTATTGTTGTAAAGCAATTCGAATACTTATTATGAATACTTTTCAAGAATTATTTCACCCAAGTCTGCTTAAGTAAGTATCTAAGTATAACAATTTTTTTTGATTTCAATGATAATTTTTGAGCAGATTGAATTATAAATTAATTACAAAAATATATAAATTAAAAATTGATTTTTTTTTTCGGTTTTTTTTTTTTAACTTTATACGACAAGGCACTGTTTTCAAATTCAGTATTTGCTTCTCAGCAAAATCCTAAATACGGTACTGCCACGAATAATAATAATATATACGATTAACATAATATGCAAGTTCTATTTGTAGCTCATACATATTATATAGGAACATATACATATACATAGGAACTATATATATAAGTAGAATTATGTAAATATTTTAGTTGGCCAATGGATTCGGATTGCTGCACATAGTACCTTCATACACACAACGCAACATAAAATATCGACTGTCGTCATACCGTCGTATGCATATAGGACACGTGTGGTACTGTTGTTATTATACAAACTGTACGTATATAATATTCAAATATCTCGTCGGAAGTTTTGGAATATAAATAATTTCCCATACACAGTGATCCTTTCAGAGGCCTTATAAATTAATTCAGCGACACTGCAGGTCACACGAGAATTCCCGCTCTTGGATACTACCCGAACACATAAGGGGGGGGGGAATTTCGGGCGTTTAAACTCTCCTTGAAATTTGAAAAATACTATTCTAACCCATCTAAATACTATAGTTCAATAATATGTAGTTCAAAATGTTTAATTTCTTTAATCATTGTCCTCCCCGATATTTATTCTGAATACGCGCCTTTATTAATTTTGATTAAAGTTATATAAACCTTTATCCATGTTATACATGTATACATTTTGAATTTTGCTACCTTGGCCTGAGCCAAACTTGCCATGTCTTATAGCTCCGGGCAGGTGCGTTTACAAAAAAATATTTTTTTTTTTTTTTGAGAGGGGGAGGAGGAGATAGGTTTAAAGTTGTACACTTTTATATTCTGATATTGAAGAAGTTTTCATACTTTTAATTGCAAGATTATTTACTCTTCATTAAAAATGTCAATATTTTGTAATATTCATTTTTAATCTTTTAAGTACCTGCTGTTACTAAATTGTACATTTAATATTTTTTTAGTAAAGGCTAAATGACAACATAATTCATATTATTGTAATGATAATGCGGACTATACGATATCACCGTATCAGTTATAATTTCCTAAAAGCAGGAAAATCACAAACAATTATAAATGACAATAATAACAACATATACAAGCTACTATTTAGTAATAAAATAAAACCACAATTATATTTATCTTCCTCATTGACAGAAATCACTTTTGAGACTCGATTAAAAATCTACTTTCATCATAATTTTCATGAAATTTCGGAGGAGGGAGGGGGTTGAACATTCCCCTGTATACGTGCCTGTTTGTGGGTCTAGATTATTTTATCGCGAACCGGTGGCGTATTCTAATATTTTGAAGCAGTTTGGATTTCGGTTTTCACAGCCTTTCTCGTTCTTTTGACGATCTTAACCCAGTTTCTATCGAATTTATGTATGAATAATAAAATCGTCACTAATGTAATCGGGTCTAATAACTGTACAATATAGTCGGACGGTCCGGTCGAGGATTGTCAATTTGGCGTACATAACATAAACACGTGTACATAGCAAAAAAACAAAATAGAATACCTACGCAGTAGACAAAATAATAACTACCATAATGATGTGCAAAACTTATAAGAGCATTTCGCATCTCCGTTAATCGACACATTCAACATATTATTCAAGATTCAACCATTTTTTAGTGACGATGCAATCGCCTCGAGAAAACCTGATTCGCGGCACACCACTGATCATCATCCGTACACGCGAATAGTGAATATAATGTAGTCTTGCCACTAGAAAACGGCATCCGCGGTTATATACACTTATTTCCACATCTTTATACAGGGTGATTACATATATAGAATGTTTCATTCAATTGGAAACACTCATTACCTCGGGAAGTACTAACTTTTATCGAAAATTTTGTTTTTGAAAAATGTAAGTAATAAACAGTTCTAAAATGTTACGTTATCATTATTTGTGAACCCCTTATTTTTTGGGGTAAAACGACAATCTACTTCTGATTTTCAAACGGCAACCTATTTTGAAAATACTTTTAAATATGAAGTATTATTAAAAATAAATTTTGGTGTTAGAATTTTTGATTTCCGTCTACCCGTTAACGAGATATTTCACTTTTAAGTTTCGGGCGGGAGGGAGTAGTGGTGTAAAATTAAAATTCCGCGTGCAGTTCGTTACGCCGACAGTTTTAAGTATTACACCGGGAGTTTTAAGTAATAACGAGTTTAAAAGGTGATAACTGATAATCTCTACTACATACAAACGATGACGTCATCTGATTAGGCCGACTCGCGATTAGGTACAACCTCGATTCTATCTTAAGCACGAATTAATATCTTATACATTCTTAATTCGTGATCTTAGATTGTGATGATAACACATCACCTACTGACCATTGAACTATAAGATAACTTATAGTTCAATGCTACTGACACGCCGAAACCATATTTTATCCTTAGACTTGTAAACTTAGTTTATAGGTCTATGATTTTATCAAACCCTCAAGACTGCGGTTGCATATGGTTGTAACCATGGTTTTAGAACTATACACGTGATTGTAACGGTTACTATTCTTAGTATTCTATCTATGGCACAATAAATTTATTGTGCGTATCTGTGATTAGTGTGATTTAATATTGTTACGTAATTCTTTTTTGCTTATTTTATGTTTTACACAGTTATAAATCTTAAGTTCCTAGTGTTTCTACTAGGTATACGGAAACTAATTTCAGCCAATATTAGCGAGTGTAGGCCAAGCAATTTTCAACAACATTAATGGACAACGATATCTCTAATGATGTATTTATATATCGGAGACATAAGCAATTCTCTTAAAAAATTTATATTGGACATTATCAAGATCATTTATATATTTTGAATAATTACAAGACCAAATAAGTGAATCAAATTCGAGGTTAGATCTTACTAATGACACATATAGTGTTTTTAAACTCATTCGTATTTAGATTGATAAAACCTAGCATTTTTTATGACTTATATTATTATTCTATGGTTTAATTTTGATTATAATTTTTTTTTAAAGTTTATACCCAAGTCTTTAATCGAATTTACTCCATCAAAAGAATAATTATTAATTTGATACTAAAATATTGTTGGATTTTTACTACGCGTAAAAGAGATTACTTGGCCCTTGTATTTGTTAGGTTAGGTTAGGAGGAAGAAGATTTTGTTCACTCCATTCGATAAATAATAGGTAGTAATATTCTAAGTTATTACAATTAATACAATAGTAAATTGTAGAATGTAAACTAAATATTGTAGCTACACTTGATATTAAATAAATACAAACAAATTAAAATAAGTCATAATACATGAATACATGTATACATAAATATCTAGTTACAGCACTTGACAAAGTAGAGTTTGGGATAAGCCCTTGTAATAATGAAACATAAAAAAAATAAACCTAGTAAAACCAATACATTCCTTGCTATGCCCAGAATCTAAAATAAATATCTTATACGATTTCAGTGTCATTAAGGCCCGGTATTTTTTATGTAAATGTATATTATTATTAATCAGTTATTAAGTTATATTTCTTTAATTAATAAATATATGTATATTTTTATGCACATTATATTTTTTGAGTAAAAATGGCCATGCTACATTTCTAGATAGTTACAATATTGTACATACATTAATCATTTATAAAAAAAAATCTAAATTTTGCTCAGTTATACAATCATAAATTTATAATTTGATATATTAATGACAATTCAATTGTTTTTTTAATAAACACATTATCATATAATCAAAATATTTGTATGCACATATTTACTTTCATATAATACATTTTTGTTATGCATATGTAAATATGGTCATATTCTACAATGATTTTGCATAAAATTTGGGTCCTAGTTTTTATATTGATATTACTATGAGCACTTAAAATTTTACTATCATTTTAGGTCAGAACTGTGAAACATCTATTTCAAATTTAATGATACAGTCTAATCAAAATTGTTGTCCTGCAGTTATGCAAAATATGTGTAAAGAACGAACAGTATTCAAAAAATTGAACAAACACTTCAATAACCTCATACTTTAAACAAAAGTAAAATTCAAAAAAGTGCTAATAATATTACTTTAGTAGTACAGTAGAAACTCGATTATCCGTCATTGGATTATTTTGTTTATTATTTTTTAGTATGATATTATTTTTGTCTGCAAATACACACATAAAATGTATACATTTAATGCCAAATTTCTGTTAACCATGTATTAGATTAACCGTCATAGTTCAGGTCCCGTGACTGATGGTTAATTGGGTTTCTACTGTACTTTTTATTTAATAATAAAAAGGTTACAACACCAATCATCTACAGGAGGACCGTCAATATTTGGCATTATATTATATAATACAATATGTAGGTATAATTTTAGGTAAAAATTGTAGCAAATAGCATATAGTTTACATGAGTACTGTTAATTTAAAAATAATATTATTATTAGTTGAACATTAATACGGTAATGTCAATAACTACACAGTTATATGTTTATACATTTGCGTTAGTTATATTTTTATTAAATTGATATCAAACTATTTTTGAAGTTTAAACGATTGATGTTGTAACCTCTTCCAACTTGACTAGAAAAAAAACATTTTAAAATAAAACATATACATAGGTATGTAGTTTTGATAATAATTGATAAGAGTTTTCTCTTTGCAGTTGGTTGGACTTGATTTTTGTCAAAGCTTCTTTGAACTTAATTTTACTATTTAAAAATAGACAGTAAAAATCTTTAGTAGTAATACAATAAAATACTGAATATTGCAGTTGAAAATAATCATACGCACCTAATTTAATTCTGTTGTCTAGTAAAATATTAAAATGCGATACTTTTATTTTGACTTGTTCTAAATTGCAAATTGTACTTCAAAATAATACTTCAATTAATCAACCTAGCCATCATAATATTGAAATTTTACCACACCGTTTCATCCTTATTTTATGGTTTTCTTTGAAGATAGCAAATTAGCATAAGATTTTTAAATGTATCCAACAAAGTTCAAATCGTCTAGCCAAAGGTGTTTTTAGTTAATTTAGATTGTCTTAGATAACCAATTTACTGAATTTTATTGTGGAAAAATATGTCCGGTACAGTTTTATGGTGTAACTCAGTTGTAAATCGAGCTTGATAGTTGTTATCAACATATGAATAATATTGATTGGCATAACAAGTCAGTAATGCATATTCGGTATTACATATACATTAAAACAAAACTTATTGATTCGCCTGAAACAAAAAAAAAAAATGAATATTTGTATAGATACATAACAATAATAATAATATGTATGTTAATGTATTTTGTACAGTTACACAGCTAAAACTTGCCAGTTAATTGTACATTGTCCTCTGTAGGCATCCAACTCACATGTGCAGGTATCAATTAACATTACTTATACGCTTGATAAATCGTTAAATAAAATACGAGATCATAATAAGAAAAAAACCATTCAAGACACAGTCGCTGTATTATAATTTCAATTGTTATAGCAATTGTATCGAAATAGACACCGTATTAGTATTGCTGGAAAAAAAAAAAAAAAATGTTTTCAATCTTGCAATGTATTATCATCACAACCCACGAGTCACACCGTGGTTTCACCCAATCGATAAACATTGATTATAAATATGTCTTTACCGTCGCTAATCGGCCTTACCGTCTGTATCGTGAACATTGTCCGTGTGTAGTAGAGACTATCAGCTATAACCTATTATACTTTGGGTGCTTTTACACTGTTATCACTCAAAATCTCCCGGTGTAATACACACGCTGTCGGCGTAGCGAAGTGCGCGCGGAATTTTAACTTTACACCACTACTCTCTCTCTCTCCACCCCCACCCATAATTCAAAAGTGAGAATATCTCGTCAACGGGTTGACGGAAATCAAAAATTCCAACGCCAAAATTTATTTCGAACAATACTCCATCTGTTTAAGGCGTTTTCAAAAATAGGTGGCCGTTTGATAATCAAAACTAAGATAGTCTTTTCACCTCCAAAAATAAGTGGCACGAAAAAAACGATAACGTAATATTTTAGAACCGTTCGATTCTTAAGTTTTCGAAAAAAATCAATGCTTTCCGAGATAATGAGTGAATCACCCTGATATAATTGGCGTCTGCTCTCCGTCGTATATTATGATAACAAAATATCGCGAAACGCTGTAATACACGCGCGCGCCACTAAAAACTTAAAAACTTCCCTCGGCTCTGGCCGCCTCGTGCGCGTTTCCGCGTTCGCCCGTGTGTCGCGCAGAGTTTTTTTCATTGTGCACGGGGCTCGTTCCATTGTTTCGCGGCGAAACGGCTTCGAATTAAAGCCGGGCGCCCGGGGCAAAGTGATTAAAAGCGCCTCGGCGGTTCGTCAACGGCAGTGGCGGCGGTGTCGAGTTCGAGTTTCTGATCGGCGTAACATTTTACCTGGGTTTTTATTTATTGTTTTTCCCCGTCGTACAGAATATTAACTAATCGTACGTTATGTTAAAACGGTATCGCGACGTCGTGTTCCGGTTTGACGTTTTTGTCGTCGAGCAATTTATATTTTCACGGCTCTCGAACCGCGCGTTATGCCGGAGCGACGCGTTCTCGTATTTTTGGCGCCCGGGGGCGCCGTTTTTTTATTTTTTTTTCTAGGAAAATCGCCGTTCCGTAACGACAAGTTTTTTTCCGCGCGACACGCTGGAATATCGAGCCGCGTACTTTACGTTTTGTACCGCGCGCTCCGGGCTCTAAAACCCATTATTTCAGTCCCTCTGTAGCTGCTGAGCGAGCGTATACTACGTGAATGTAAACAAAAAAAAAAAAAAAAAAAAAACACCGCGTGTTTAACGCGTAATATTTTTTAGTATTCAGAAGACCGCGCGGAATATCGAAAAAACGACATTCTTACGCGCCAACTTGACAAACATTTTTTTTTTTTTCTGTTTAAAAACACGTTACGTTTAAACGGCAGAACGCAGACAACCAAAATCGCAAACGTTTTTTTTAACACCGTAAATATCTGTCGTGTCTTTCATATGACATGTTTTCTTCCGGGTTTTCCCGATTATTTTTTTCGTGAACCGCTTGGAAAAATCAAAAAAAAAACGACCGCCTCGGCGCATCAACAAACAATCCGAAACGCCGCGACGAAAACGGTCACTAGTTATTTTTTGTCCGTTTGGACCGAGATTGCCGGCGGAAGAGTTGTTCGCAGACAGTACGTATAATAAAACAAAAACAAAAATCAAGCCCACGTCGCGTTGGAATCGGCACGGTTCCGATTCCGTTTTCGATTTGCACGCGGCCTACGCATACGTAACGTGCACACGACTTTTCTTATTCTGCGGCCAGCATCCGTCAAACGATTAAACGTCGCCGTCCAGGCGTAATCGACCGTAACCGGAGCGTCGTGCGTCCGCGTATGAAAACTCGATCGGGTCCGAATTCGTCGTTCGCGCGACGGGGACGAACGGTTTTCCCGAACGGACATCCATTGTTGAAGTTTGGCGTCTACTCCCGCCGACCATTGTCACGAGTCGCGTATCCACGTAGGCCGCCGCGACATTTACGACAGTCGACAAACCGCTTATCAATATTTCGGTGTGTTTTTCCGTTTCGTACGGTTTTTTTTGAAAACCGCGCGCGTTTTTTCCATAATATATTATTGTTATTGTTTGCGTATTCGCGGGCGGCCGGCCCAGCGTAATTCGCAGACGTTTGTTGTTGTATTTACATCGGATTTACCGCCAAGCGGGCGTTACGCTTACCAAACTCTACGTGTAATAATTCTTGAGTTTATTTCAAGAACACGTTCGAATGCACCACGTTTCGTCGGCTATTATTTTTGTGCAAGTGCGTATTTAATCGTTGTTTAGCGCGTAAAATACACTGACCCCCCGATGACAATAAAAACTATATAATAATAATAACACAATCCGTGCGGCGGCGCGGCCGGAAATTATATTGCATTGTAAAATTGTACACATTGATCATTTAACCGGTTGACTTTATTTGTGGGGGCGGCTGTTAAAAGTAAATGCGCTGTAATAAATAATTTTCAGAGCCTGAGCGTAGCGAGGAATGTGTCGGTCTTTGTTGACGATGTTTGTTTTTGTTATATTTTTTTTTTTTTTTTAAGAAAGATTTGAAAGATTAAAAACCGGTTGTCGCTGGCAATCGTTTTTATTAATTTTTTGTTATCATTAAATTTTTATTGTTTCAAACAATCATCGTTGTCGTGGAAACGCACGTTGTACTGGTTTTACCATTATACGACCATTATATTGCTGATAAAGCGACATTATCAATTGAACTTTGCTCAGAATCGTTTTTTCGTTAGCAACAGTTCATCGTTTAGGTTAGGTGCATTAGGTCAGGTATTAAATTCCCATCTGTATCCTACCTTCTCAACTTCCCACCAACAACAGTGGCTGCACCCACGCGCGAAGTTTTTTTTTCATATTGTGAACAACTTATCTATCAGAAATCTTGCTCAAATGTACCAAGTGTGGCGCCTTTTTTGAAGGGCAATTTTTTACGAGAAGGTTAATTTTTTCATTCTAATCTGGAAAAACGGGAAAATTTACGAAAATAATGCTTTTATGTTAATAGATTCTGGGCGAAGCGAGGAGAATGTACTGGTTTTACAACGATGTTTGTTTATTTATTTCTCTGTAAAATTTGATGAGGGTGGTAATTTACGTAGATGATCGTTTTTGATATTCCCAATGGTTTTCATAGTAAATGGGAAAAACGCAGGATAAACGCGAAAGTCTACGAAACGCATTGTTTTCAAATCGTCATTATTACGGCTTTTCAAAACATGCATAACCGAACACCGCTCAGAATCGTTATTCGTCGGCAAAGATTAATCGTCGCAGCGTACAGGTGTACATCGAATTGTGCGAAATTCGTCCGCGTTTTTTTTGTATTATAGCGCGGCGATTACAGGTTTTTGCGCAAAAAACAACGCAATTATTGTATTGTTAATTTTTTTAGCGTTACGTGTCCACGTTTTCGGTACGTTATTGTTGTCAGGTCGCTTTAAGGTCAATAATACTGACGTGTCAATAGGTATGCCGTAGTACCGCATGTAGGTTACAAGTGAAATAACCGCCCGGAACCAAAAACCGGAATACTTTGCAATCGGCTCCTCGCATCTCGATATCGTAATCAATAACAACAGCACGCGCGCGTACAAAAGGGAGTGGGCGCGGGGAGGGGGCGGGTGGCGGTTCAAACACCCGCCGCCGAAATTTCGCGATAATTACGGTGAAAGTAGATTTTTAATACAGTCAAAAGTGGCTTCTGTCAACCAGGAAGATGATTACGATTTCGGTTTTATTTTATTACTGGATAGCGGGTAAGTAGTGGGTATACAATATTGTTGTTATTGTCGTTCAGTAATGTGAATTACGTGGCCACCAAAACGATATTAAATGTAAAATTCAGTAACAATTACCCGAAAGGCTAAAAAGCCGTCTTTGGATGATGGGGACGATTGCAGCCACTGTTATTGGTTATTTAATGTACTCCTGTAAGCAACGATTAACGATTGTTAACGTAAAACCGGAGTTCGGTTAATATGGTGTCGCTTTGTCGACAAAACATATGCCATATTGAGGGAGAGTAATTACATAATAAACATTATATATTTTCTTTGAAACATTGTACCTATTTTCTCGTTTTTTTTTTCCGGGTTTTCCAATTTACTGGAAAAAAATTTACTTCCCCGGTCAGATTTCCTCCCAGAAAGTGTCATCGTTGTAAATCGGAGCAAACCCTCTGGTAGAATAGTTGTCAGAAGCAAAGAAAAAAAAAACAAAAAAGCAAACATTTGTAAAACCAAAGCATTGCTCGATTTGTTATCTAAAGTGACCCGTCATTAAAACATTGACGTCGTTAATGTAAATTTCAATAATCGTGCAATTGGAAGCATGTAAAATTAATGTTGTCCGCGGTGCGCGACCGTACGGCTTCTATGTTCCACCGATACGTTTAATCGGAACCGCATCGGTGATCGTGTGCCGTGCCGGAATGTTTGTCTAAAGTCGATTTTGGTCCCTTGTAAAGTAAAGGGACGTCCAAAAATTGTGCTCGACGCCCTTGGGCGCCGGGCACGGGTAATTTCCATACGGGTGTCAGCAGCACGGTCTCACTAAACGATCATAGAGCCGGTCGCTCCCCTGGATCAAGGATGCGGCTGCCCGTTGTCGGACCCGTACTTGTAGACCGCGACGGTCGCCCGGCCCGCGCAGTACAGGCCGTCGACCGGCCGTCGGTATTGCACGTTTCGCACGGTACCGGTGGTCCGACGGGCCCGGGGCCGCGGCACCAACGTCCGAAATCGGACGGCCCTTCAAACGGGCGCCGTTGTCCGCGAGGCGGCCGACGGAAATCGTCGTCCGTGACTTAAATCGCGTGCGATCGTTCACCGCGTTTCCGATACGCGACATCTGTCGGCGAACGCGGTCGTTATTTCAATCGCTCGCTAGGTATTTTCCGATGTCGCGCCGGCCGTCGAGCGAACGTACCGTCCGGTGTTAATATTCTGTTATTAGCGTTGCCGGTTGTTTGTTCGTAATTTTCACCGTTTTCCGTTCGGATTCTGCCGTCATTTTTTTACACGTACGTTCGAAACAGACGTGCGTTACGATTGCGCGACCGTTTTTATCGAGTTTTGAAAGAAATATCGCGGCTTTTCACGTTTCACGCGGATATAGAACTCGAAATTACGTTTCCGATAGCTGCGCCAGTTCGACACTAGATAACGCCACGGTGTTCGCGATCACCAATTTTCGATTAAAAACCTAGTGGGTTTTATTATTATTCATTATTCGTGGAAAATATCAAGACCGCGACGCGCAGGTATCCGATAAAACGATCCACGAATATTTATACTCGATAAACGGAACGAAGAACAGACAATAATATCAAGTGCATACTCAAACCAAACAGCCATCGATGCATCGAACGTAATGATTAACGAGTACCTACCGCGACACTAATTTGTGTTCTGAATAATGTGTTTTTGAATATTATAGTATTTATCGGCGTAAGAATTTCAGGAATTAATTCCATTTGTATTGTGTCGTAATTAGATAAGTAATTGAGATAATAATATAACCGGTAAACATTTTTAGTATTATTATTATTATTTAAATCAACAGACTTTTCGACGGTTATTTCGTATACACTTATTTTCGATTTTTTTTTTCCCGGTGCCGCAATTCGAGCGGCCGTAGACGAGTAAATAAATAATTTCTTAAAGGGCCGAAAATAACTTATTTTTATGATGGATACCGAAAACGCGACATACACGGAGAACATTTTCAATGCGTATGAAACATAGGCGACTAATTCGTTTTCGTTTTATTTTAGATAAAACGTTATTTATCCATTCACGCCACTTGTACGTGTTTCCATTAGGTTGATACAATTGTGCGATTCAAATTGTTCAGGATGATTTTCTACATTTTGTAAGAATAACAGGTAGCGACATCTATAGGTACTTACTCACATCAGCGGTGAGTTTACCTACATGCAGAATTCTTTTTCAACAGTTCTTCCCGATAGTTCTTTTTCGACGGATCTTATACCGGTTACTCGCGAGTCGTGAATACAAATGAACTCGGTTCGTTTTATATGTTGTTGGTAAAAAATAGTAAAAAAAAAAAAAAAAAAATAATAAAAGAGAAAATATTGATTTCAGATACAGCCATATTTTGTGGTAATTAATTAAATTTCTACTAGGTATTCAAATGACGCAATATTATTATTTTCGATTAAAACAAAAATAAAAAACGGGTAGAGATGGAAATTAATCGTTTATTAGACAGATATTTAACGAAAAGTCGAACATTTCAATAATCCACCGTGCCGCCAGAAATCGAGAACAATTTACGCCACTGCGCGCAATAGTGGGGGAGTTCGATAATCCAAACATTCATATAATATTGAATTTATTGCGCATTTTTTCGACGCATAGAAAATGCAAAAATATTAAAAGTCGACAAATTTCGCACGTGGGTGCAGCTGCAGGTGTAGGTGGAAAGTCGGAAAGGTAGGATGCAGACGGGGATTTATTGTATATCTGTATGCGCTCAGAATCTTAAACCTGTCGGTGTTTACGGGGATTGGTGATGGTGTTATATTTTTTTAGCCGATATATAGTCACAAAGGCCGGAGAAAACCGTAGGAATCACGTTTGAAGGATTTAAATTTTGAAAACGGATTATTTGATGCTTCGGGTTATTTACCAGGATGCCAGTATTGGCAGTGGAAAGTCTATTTTTTTATTTATTTTTTTTTTTTAACGAAAATCGTTAAAAAAACGTTCGATTGTAAAATATCCAACAACGTACGGAAAGTATTTTATGTGTTGCTCATCGACATCGCGTTGTTAGCTCAAGTGTCGGAGTAGTGCTCCCAATCGGCCTATTTCGTCAAAATTAAAATCCGGAGGAGCGTCGCGCGTGTTTGAAAAACGGCCTTTATCGCGATAGTATAAAACGAGACGCGGACGTTTTCGAAACTCCGAAATACCGCGCGGGCCGTACTCGCACTCTCGGCAACGCTTCTGCCGACCGCGAATTCGCCACGGGCTTGCGTTCGCATCGAACAAACGGATATTTCGTAGTTTGTCGGCAGGGCGGTGGTTGGGTGCAGTACGGCGTGCACCGTTCGCGGCGATTTCCGGCGGGACACCGCAGCGTGCTATAAAACCGTTTCAACTGCCCGCCGACCGCATTGCGTGTTAACGCCGCCGCGCCCGAACCCGGACCGGGCCACGCGTAATAACATCGAAACGTCGAATTTCGTTTCGGGCGCCGTAGTACGCAGGCGGGCGCATAATATTGGCCGCGCTCGTATGTTATTTTTATTAGCGGGACCGGGACCCGCCGGTACGCGCGGAAACGTTGACCCCGGTCACCGCGACCCGCGGTCATCAAACGGGAAAATCGCCGGCAAACGGCGCGAACGAAATAACGCGGCGCGAGCTTACGTACGATCCGTTCGAACGCGCGCGCGCGTTCCGCGTTATGATGTTCGCCGAGCTTTTGGCCGCGTCGCGACCGTACGCGACCGTATCGAAACACGAAATCGGCGTATCATTACGTTTTCGTAACGGGCACGCACAGGGGTATGATTCGCGGTCAGACACGTGTAGCCGCGGTGCGGTTCGGTAACCGCGGGTACGTATTATACCCGTAATAATTACACGGTTTACCGTTATGAAAACGCGTGTACAGGTAGAGAGGCGCTCTGTAAAATGTAAAACGGGTATTTTCGTTTTGGCTTTGAGCTTTCGCGTGACTTTTATCAGTTTTATGTATTGTAAATTTATGTATATATATATATATACGTATTATCACACGAGTCACGACACTGCGCAGCCGACACACGAATATGGGCGTTCTTTGTTTGAGGTAAAAAAAAAAAAAATAAAAACAACAAAAAAGTCAGGAAAGCACATTTTGCTAGCGTGCAATGTTCCCGGCCTCTGAACGTACGTATTAACAGTATGATTCCACGTACCATTTGTATTATGTCTGTATGTGGTATTATTGCGTTTGGAAACCTAAATACATTAAATATCTCAATTTAGTAAATAGTGACATTTTTTAGATTCTGAATGGAACGAATAATAGAATAGCTTATGGTTTTGCACTGATGTTTATTTATTTATTTTTTCTTTCCGTGTACATTTTTTCTACCTATAGTTCTTGTCCGATTTTTAAGCGCAGCACTTTTTCTGAAAGAAAATAAGACTGGGTAGGTACTTTAAAGAGGTCATTTTTCAATTTTCCCAGGAGCGTTCTCAATAAATTGGAAAAACGTAGGAAAAATGAGAAAATAGTTACAATATTAAACAAGTATTATCAGAGAAAATGTATAATGCATGTGTAATTATTTTACCGTCATGTGACATATATATATATTGTTGATAAAGCAACACTATCAACCGAACTCCGCTCAGAATTGTCTTTTCGTTGCTTACAGATGTACATTAAATCACCTATATGACAGTGGTTGCGCCCGGCCTATTATCGTAGGGCAGCTTTTGTTAGTACTTATATTTCGGTATCTGTTATTTAAATATTGAAAGGCTTGTATTAATTAATAATTATTAATTGTAATAACCTAACGTTACCAATAATCCTACTAATATTATAAATGCGAAAGTTTGTTTTGATGGATGGATTGATGTATGTTACCCTTTCACACTAAAACTGCCGAACAGACTTAGTTGAAATTTTGCACGGATATAGTTTTAGATCAGAAGTAACATATAGACTACCCTTCTTCTAAAATCCAACCTCTAAAGGTGGACTGGAACAGAGTTATCACTATTTTTTTTTTCCGATATTTTAATTAGTTAAGTGAGATACCGGCAATTTTTAAATTATTGTGATATTTTACGTACTTATACACTATACGCTTATCTCGCTTAAAAATTAAAATACCAAAAAAAAAAAAAACCGACGTATAGGTACAAACACAAATAATGTTTTCTTATCTGTATGTTTGATAGGCCAATTCACTTCGGCAGAGTGTGTGATTGTCTTTTTAATCAGAACGACAATAGTATATAATGTAGCTATATTACTAAATTAAGTTTTTTAGATTCTGAACGAAGCGAGGAATTTGTTATTGGTTTTAAAACGATATTTATTTTGTTTTTTTATTTTTTTATTTGTGCACAAAAATTCTTCCAGAAATCTTGTTTAGATTTTCAAGGGTAGCACGTTTTCTAAAAAGGAAATTTTCCTAGAGCGAGGAAGTAATTTTGATTTTATAAGCAGTTATACAAATAATTGGAAAAAATGGGAAAATTTACGAAAATGATGCTTTTATTATTTTCAATTTTGTTTTTTTGTTGAAATTTAGATTGAAACCTTGTATTTGCCTTATATAGATATAGTAAAATTTTCAAAATATTTTAGCAATTTTTGAGCTATTTATAGATATTCCAATTTTACGAGATTTTCACGTAATTTGTATTCATTAGGTACTTTGTAGATAAAATTGTTAGACCAAATAGAAATGCTTGAAAATTTAGTTTTTTTTTATAAGAATTTTAATATCAAATTTTGACGAAAATCTTAAATATTACGTAGCCTTTTAAAATATGTATAACCGAACTCAGTTCAGAACCTTTTTTCGTTAGCAATGATTAATTGCTGCATGAAAAAAATACATTAAATTCCACAGTATTTAAAAACTTCCCAACAACTCACCTGCAACAGTGGCCCACCCATCGTACGAAGTATGTACGGTTTTTTTTTTAAACAATGTTAATCAACATTAACTTTTTGGGACTTTTAAAATTTGTGAATTATATATTCATATAATTCACATAATAAAATGGGCAAAATTTGAATGGAAAAAACAGGGATCAATAATAAAGATTGTAATAGAAGTCATCCCAATGGAAAAACTATCATTAGGAAACCTCGTATAAGTTGGAAGGATTGTGTGGTAAGGGATGTTGAAGCAGTGGACCCTTGAGTGCAAGGGACAGAGGCAGCGGAGGACAGAAATAGATGGATGATTATTCGGTCTTAAAGGCCGCAAACCCCTTAAAGAGAAAAGATATAAATTCATGTGTAGTCAATTTCAAATACTGAATTCCTGTTATATATAAACGATTAATTCTTTTTTTTTTCGCGTTGGTATAAATATATTTTAAGAGCCACTACACAAGAAAAATATAATAATAGGTAATTTTCTTGTGCATTTTCCGTGTAATGTATAAAAATAAAAAATTAAAACACCCAGTCAGTCACGCCATATGAGTTTTTTTTATCGTTGCATATATTAATTGTATGGAGTTTTAGTCTTATAAAAATATGTTAAACAGTATTTAACTCATTGCAGTGTTTACGGAAAACGCAAAGTTCTTTGTTCGATGTTGACTTGACCGTGTTATATATAGGTAGCAATTAAAAGTTAACCGTTAGCGTAACCGACTATTTTGAAGAGTTTTCTTATAACATTTTATTTGGTCATAAAATCTATTTATACTGTACGTTACCAACATATTTATTTTAATTTGACGTTTCCACGCGAGTTTGGTAATCAAATATTTTCTTTTTGTTTTGTAGGAACCTTTTTACTTTCTTACCTCCTTCACTGGCATTTAAAACATTGTTAGGGTCTTTGTCGCCATCACTAAATTCCTCCATTTCTTCCAGTCTTTTACTATTTCTTGTCCTTGCACTCGTACAACTTAAAATCCTCTCCTACAACGTAGCTACGTGACTCTTCCTTTGTCTGAAACGAGGTATCTTCCCTTCCGGTTTCCATTACATAATCGCTTTGGTGGCCTTTTCTTCGTTTTTCTCATTATAATGTAACTAATAAGATTATAATAATTGAGATTATTATTCCAACTATATGAAATATTATACCAACAACCAGATCCGTAAACCAGACTTTTCAACGCTTCCGGCCATCAAAATTACTGCTCTTATTTGTCTACCTTTATTAAATTTCCATTAAAATATTATGTTTCTAATTAGATAAAAATTCTGGATTTTAGGTTCTTGTAACATTAAAATGATGGAACCTTGAAAAGTGCGCGAATAAGTTGGGCTGGCCATGTATAGAGATCAAAAGGACTAATTGGACAAATAATCGCGTGGAAACCGGTAATTTTTCTGATATTTTCGATTATATACAAATTTTCCGATAAAATATTAGATTTAGAATAATAAGATTCAGTATTCGTATTTAAGATACAGACCGATTTTATGGGAGGCTCAAATATGTTTTCCATACAAGCAAACGAAAATATTGTTGATGTGTAAAAACGATTGAAATGATTCGTATTGCTAATGTTTTAAAGTCGATTTTTTTCACTTTTCTTAAAAAAAAAATATTATGAAATTTATAGGTAGTTAAATAAATAATTTTGCAATTATATTGAAAGATATTTAAAAATATTTAATTTTTTAAATAATACAATTTAAACAATATAATAATAATACAAGTATCGTCAAAACGTATATTAAACGTATAGGTTTTTTTTTAAAAAGAATTTCGATGCTAAAAGAGCCATCAACACACGCAGTAGCGATTAAATTTTTTTTATGCGTTCAATTTTACTACTAGTAGGTATATCCATAAAATTCACGACCAACTGGCAACTGCCATTGTAACAAAAGTATATTAACTGTTAATAAATGTCTGGCCTTGCAGGCGAATAGGTGCAGACAATTGTAGGTACCTATGCATATAAACTTACAACTGATGGTATAAAAACTTTTTAAAAAATATAGATAAATTCTTATTTTTTTGACTTGTATACTGTACGTTATATAGATAGAATTTGATATATGGGACACAACTATTTTTTGTCGCGATAATAATAATTCCAATGCAATTTCGTTTTAATAAAATTAATTTAAAACGTTCGTTTTTAGTAGTCTTTTATGATTCGCTATTGGTTTATTAAAGAATTCTGATTTTTTTTCACTTCTATGAGCACAGTATTATACAGAGTGATCCATATAAGTGTCTACTACAATCGATATTTCAAAAAGTATTACTTATAACTTGACGTTTTAATTTAAATACCTACATTTTGTTATTGAAATTGTTGATTTCCGTTGACGAGACATTCTACTTTTAAGTTCGGGTAGATGTAGTGTAGTGGAACATCATTTGTGTGGCGGCACGGGGAACAGCGTTCTAATAATGCACCACTACTCTCTCCCTACCCAAATTTAAAATTGGAATATCTCGTCTCAACGGATTAACGGAAATCAAATATTTTAGCACCAAAATTTATTTAACTGAAACTCCATTTATTTATGGAATTTTTAATATAGGTTGTTATTTGAAAATCAAAAGTAGGTAGTCGTTTCACCTCCGAAAATTAAGGTGACAAAAACTAATGTAAATGTTAAACTTTAGAGCAGCTTGTTTCTTAAATTTTAAAAAAAAAATAAAAAAATATTGATAAAAGTAAACACTTTCCGAGATATCGAGGGTACCCACTTAAATGAATCACCTTGTATTTGAAATGTTTGTTGTTAATTGGTAAACTATAATACTATAATAACATTATAATAAACCTGTCCAAACATTTTATCCCGTATCTCATCCCGATTGCACAAACAAAACGAGGTCACACAACAAAACATAATAAATTATCTAAATAATTGTGAGTTTATAGTGTTTATAATATTTTAATTTACTGTATTTACGCATTAAAATTATATATTAATCAAGGAGTGTCAATATAATATTATTGTAAACAGTTTTATGTTTTTAATGAGTGTAATTTTTTTTTGTATAACATACATTGGTAGGTATATGCAGTTTAATAATGTTCTAATCTTTGAATTAAATTGTTCTCCTATATCATGTCCTTTAATATGGCCTGTTACCCGCATGCTAATGTCTCCGTACGACAAAGCGAATTTGTGTACAACAGGGACAACTTTGTACTGTTAGTTTGGAGTGAATTGACCAATTATCAAACTTAAAGATAAGAACAATTTACGTAACGTTGGTGCTATTTTTTAAATAATTTAATTTTTAAGCGAGATATAAGCGTTATTGAATTGTGATATTTGAAATATTCATATTTCTCTTGTTGGACATTAATATATTGAATAATTAGCGCGAACGTTGCACAAATAATTTCCTTGTCTTCAAGTCTGATAATAATTCAATTCGTGGCGCAATAGTTTTTCTTCTGAACGAAAATTTGCAATGACATACGTTTTCAAGACGGAGATTACACAATATATGCGGGTATTAGGTATACCCTCTTAAAAAAACGAGTACTCTTGAACCTTTATTAAAAACGTAAACGTACGATATTCGAAAACCTTCTCGATTATCGTACTGGTGTATATCCTGAGTGTGTTATTACATTTTTCAATGATATATTATCGAATTCCAAACCAGTGTTACCTATAACATACAACTATATACGTGATTTTTCCAATAAATTGTACATTTTGAAGCAGCGATTTTGCTGTAAATTTACATTACAAATATTTGGACTTCCTCGTATAGACTTCAATGAATAGTTCGATAATTTGCATAATAATACGATTAGATTATAATATTATCTTGCATTATTTTTTATTAGACAATTTTCTCAATGAAACTACTTAACTATACAATAGGCTTGTGAGTAGTTGCTGTAGATTATTAATTCTTAAAATGTTTTCCGCGAGAAACAAAATACGCCTATCTATAATATTATTGTAAAATTGATATTATCATCGTTTTGTTTGAGAATATAAAATTAACGTTTTGAGAAGGCGTCACATTAGGTAAAATTTGTGGTTTCTGAACTCTATCTAACGGACATTATAACAAAAATGTGTTTTTCTAATTTATTTAGTATATTTACTCAGGATCTAATAAACCAAAAAGAGAAATTATTTCATCAAATTAAAGACGAAAATATTTACTGTGTTTTTTAATATATATTTCCTAGATAATCAATTTGCATTTCAAACTTTTTATTAAAAAAATTTTTTTTTTTTTAAATTTTAGTAAAAAAATGATACGATGAATACATCGAAAATTCCCCACGCAAACCATAATAAATGCTTTCGTCTTTAATTTGGTGAAATAATATTTATTTTAGACCTATTAGATCCTGATTACTATTGTAAATATGAAAACATATTTTTGCTATATTACCCGTTGGATAGATAGAAACGGCAAATGTTACTGTGACGCCTTCTTAAAGACTTAAGAGGACGTGATATACGCATATGCTGTCTCAATCTTACAATCATATAACATAGCAAATTTGTGTTAAGCAAGGATATCATTGTATTGTTAGTGCGAATGGTCAATTCATTCTAATATTATAAGCGAGATATATATAAGTATTATTAAACTATGTTATTTCATATGCTTATATATCGCTCAGATATTAAAATACCTAACGAAAAATTAGTGCTAACGTTGCACAGATAATGTTCTTATCTTTAACTTTGATAATAGCTCAATTCGCTCTAATATTAAAATTAATAGCACAATGTTGTCCCTGCTAAACGTAAATTTGCTATATCATACGTATGTAAGACTCGGACAACACATATTCTAATACATAAAATTACGTTATAAATCGTAAACACTAGAATTTTCTAGTAGGTATATAATTTTACATTATGGCTGTGGCTTATCTATGGTTACAAGTAAAACAATGAAAACATTAACGCTTTAAGTACGATAGTAAGTATAATATTATATTTATGTTGGTTTGATATCATTTTTCTGAAAAGACGTATTATTCGACCCTACGTTTACAAAAATATTAACGAGTTTTATCATTAAACCTCAGTGGAAATGTACGTTTATATAAAACTACGCAGTAACGAGTTATACGAGTAAATCTCTATGAAAATCCTAATAATACGTGCAGCGTTAATTATATGTTAAATTTTCATTTGGTTAAATTACAATAGTTAATATATAATAGGTACTCAGTAGAACTGAACTGTGCACTAAAAAGCGCATATAAATAATATGGCGTTTATATTAATACACAATGAGCCATCTGCAAATTTCTGAAATTTACAGTATTTTAAACGTTCGAATGGTTTTTGAGTACAAAACCACATGTAGAAATCTTTTAACAGCTTTAAAACATACTGTATACATTAATTGACTCTGTAGACGTACGATAATCTGTATAAGTTTTTTGTATTTCCGTATTCATAGTTTAAAAACTATCATGAACCGATAGAGCATGGAATAATAATAAAACCCGTTATATGTTCACGGTTTCTGTACATATAGAAGTTTTACGCTACACGCTGGTATATTCATATTTGAGAACAATTAGACTCTTTAATAATAATTATAGTACCTTAATTAAATTTGTCTGCGTTCGTTGAAAATGTATATTATATATAAATAATGCACATAATATTATTATAAGAACTTTGATTGATTGAATTTTTTTTCTTTAATCCTGTATTGTCTTTTACATTTAAAAATTCTAAAGGTTTGTTATGGAACAATAAAGATTTCAGTTTTTCATTTTTTTTCTTGTAGTGTTGATTAATGTTCTTAATATATGCATATAGATATTTTTTAGGTACCGGCTACTGTATCAGAGCTAACGTATAAATCAGTATTTTTAAAACGAATTATTTATTCATTTAGCGAAATTTTATTAATAACAGAACAAAAAAAACGAGAATTTCAATAAGAAAACCGTAATTTTAATTTCGAATGTTGTACAATGCGTTTTTATAACATACTTGGTACGGTTTTAAAGATAGATTTTTTAAAGGAAACAAAAAATTAAAAACATTAATCATTGTAAAACTGTCGAACAAATCGTTCTATATACTCGAAATGTATACAATTAAACAGACCATAACAAAAAAAGAAATTCTAAAATTAAAATATTTCTGAATACCTGCTTAATTTTTGAATTATACGTCAACCGTATTCTGTAACCCGGCGTATATTGTATGACGTGTCTGTTTGAATATTACACAAATATTAATAATTTAGGAAAAACTTGTTTTATAATTTTGATAAATTATTAAATAATATTTTATCAATCGATTTCTTTGCTAATTTTAAAAAAATCATATTAAATATTGTACGAAATTGGAAAAATGCACTAAAATGTAGTGAAACAGATGCTCATAATATTCCACAATCCTTTTATAAAATGTACAATCGAGTTTATAGACATACACAATAATACGCACGGAGCGTTCTTTGTTTAGTGTTTTTTTTTTTCTAATCACAAAAGGTTTTTGATAATGGTAATTTAATGTTATTTCCTGTTCTCGCTTCCTGCACTTTGTCAATTATTAAACACGTTAATGAGCGACTACCTGGATATTGCGGCTGGGATTTCGACCTATTACGTTTGCCTACAACAGAAAATGCTTTCCTATTGCACATTAAGAAATTGATTGAATACGTAGCGTTTACGATCTAATGTGAACTATTTGTACATTTGACCGAAAATTTTTTTTTAAAATTATAAAAACGTGTATTCTCTTATTTCCCCGTGACCTCATTTTGTTATTATCACAGTTAATAGTTGTTGCCCAGTAATTGTTTGATTTTTTTTTAAATTTTACATATTTTATCTTTAGTTGGGACAATCAAATTTACCAATAATAATTGTTTTTTCATCCGTGTCGCCAAAGCAAATCATAAATCAACAAAAATAATTAGATTTTCATACCGAAAATACCAAAGACCCTGTAACAGCCAACCCTTTAGGAGTTGAATTTCTAAATAAAAATCACCCCATACTTTTTCATCTAAAACATATTCGATCTGTGTGCCAAATTCAATCGGTAGTTTTGGCGTGATTAAGTCATACACATCCCGCAAACAATTGCATTTACAATACTAGTACAGGTTTAGCTATATACTCATATTCTGAAACAAAATTTGTTCAAGTTTTTAAATACAGTGCCTACATATTTGTTAATTCAATTCATTTTCTAGTTCTGTAAAACAGCATAACATAATTTATCATATTTTTTTTTTAACACTTGAATATTTGAGTATCTTATAGGTTTTCTATTTGAAACGTTATTATAGTGACATGGCAGTTTCAAGGGAGAGTGTATATTTGGAGGAGTAACGGGATAATTATAGAGTCAAATAATTTGTATAAAGATACATACATCAAAATAAATCCTAATAAAACCAATACATTTCTCGGTATTACACTGAGAAACAAAAAAAAAATCAAAAAAATATGGCGCCCCTCCTAAAATCCAGTCTGCTAAGGAGCCATGTTTTAAAAATGGTTTGAAAATAAATTGTATTTTTAAAATTTGTTAAAATTGCCCATACGTGACCCCTTAAATATTGGACGTGACATACTCTTGAAAAATACGAGTAAATGCGTAGTAAACGTCACGTACCTATACTATAGGTATATAATTTCCTATGCACATATTTACAGTAAAAATATGATTAATTTGCATTATACCTATTATATAGTGTATTCACTATGTAAAAACATAATATTTACACGAAACAAAGTAGCTGAGCATGTATGTTTATTAAATTGTAATGTTATTGTATTAGTTTGGTTAAATAAAATCACTATAATTCAAGGAGAAATACGAATGCAATAAGGTGGATCCATAAATACAGTGACGTATCCAGTGGGCTACAGTCTCCCACTCCCCGAAATTTCAGAAAATTATAAATTATTAAAAAAAAAATAAATTGTTATTTTAAATATAGTTTTTTTTTTTTTTTATTTAAAATATTTAATTCGGGTTAATAAAAATTCACCATGTATACATCTATAATTTAAAATGTATAATTTAAATCTATAATTTAAAATAATTCCTTATCGAAAAACCGTTTTCAAATAAATAAGTAGATACGCATAATAGCTAAGCATATTATTATATTTAAAATTTTATTAGTAAAATAGGTACACGTTTTTTGCTAAACACCAATGTTGAAAAGTGTGTCAGCTCGAAATGAGGCCAATGAGAGGTCACGATGGCATAATATTATAATCGTACGATGATGATGATGATGATGATGATGGTTGTGTGCTGCACGTGGAGTCCCCACCCGTAAGAGGCCTCTTCTTCTCATAACATTTGGAACTCGCACGTGCATTTTTATAGTTCGGTGGGCGGAGGATTTCTTAAAATAAAATACACATCAGCTATCGGTGCGATGGGTTCGATTCGGTTCGTAAAAAATGTCAGTTCGTGATGTTAACATATGAATTATGTTACCTGCAGTATAGTTGGAAATATTCTACATTACAAATTCTTTACAAGTGATGCGTCATAATAAAACGTTCGTTACCTATATTCTCGCGAAAATGCATGAACAAATCTAAAATATTGGTATTTTCGGAGTAGAAAACTTTTTTTTTTTGTAATATCATATTTTACTAGAATAAATAAAAACAAAACAAAATCAAAAACACCTTGAATAAAAAGAAGATCATAATATTTTATTTTTAAAATTTCGTTTTTGATAAATTGTTTATTATGTACGAGTGGTATTTGAGTAGGCGTATTGTAATATAATTTTTTTTTCCATTTTTAGAATGCGCCTACGGTTTAAAACAGATTTTTATTAATGTTCATGTAAGACACGTATAATATAATATAATAATAATGATTTGTCTAATATTCATTTGCATAATTATATTATAACTTATTAGGTTTCGATAAGTTATATTATTATTTTTAATTATAATAAACGTGATTGATAGTTTCGTTAAAAAAAACACATACATTGTATCGTTGATTAGTTTTAAATACCATTGTTAATTGAAATGTGTAATACTGTAGCGTTATAATAGTAATTATATTATTTGTCTTATTAAATCTTAATCATTGTTCGTAAGTTCGTATATAATATCATATTTGAACAATTTCTTAATGCATTTTTTTTTTTTGAAAATACTGTAGCCAGTATTGAAAACATACCAGAAACTGATGTAGCAGTCATTTTTCGTCCGCGTATTTTCCACCGCTTTTATGTTTGAAATTTAATTTTTATAAAATTATCATATTTCGTTTTTTTATAAAATTATATATTTTATAATTAACAATATAGGTAATTATTTTTTACAAATTAAATTCCAAACACAAAAATGGCTGCTATATAACAGTTGGCTACTGTCTTATTATCTATAGAACCTAGATTCTAGGCTCTCTAGGCGTTGGTATACCGAGTGTCCCACGAGAATTTGATAAATGCAATAAATTTTATTCTATTCAATATTTTTGATATGTATTTTTTTAAATAATTAGTATGCCTCAGCACTATAGTTTCTAAATGAACATTTAATTTTAAGGGGGGGAGGGGATTAAAATAAAAAATTCAAAATAGCCATTTTGTAAACTTTACCGGTTTGTGTTGCCATGGCATATAACGCAGCTTTTTCACGCATTGCAGGTGTTATAGTTATTATTTTTGCGTGTTTACAGAGAATTTTAGATGTTTGTAATTCCCAATAAAACATTATACAAATAACAGATTTGCCAGCGTAAAAAAGAAGTTTAAATTCCGTGTTTTAATTTGAAAAAAATAAAATTAAACCATTACTTTATTATAGTGTTTGATTAATTAGGTACCGCCCGTTATTAGACTGTAAAAACCATAAAATGTTCTAAGAAGTGGACAATGGAAATGTCTTTCTCTTAGGATACGAACCAAAGCCACCATTGCTGTAAAGAGATAATATTGTTTTAATTTTTCGGTTTCAACTATCGAGAATTTTAGTGTTTTAAAATTATCGATAATTACACACTTATAATGAATTTTTAATACCGATCCCTGAGTACGAAAAATCTTTATTCAAATTATGTTTTGATGACTTGCGATATAAAAGCACTTCTACAGTTCGAGTAATTTATGCGCGGTTCGTTAATATTATTATAATATCTATTTATTCTAATAAGTAGGTACCCACCACCTTGAACGATGGTCCAAGTGACGTAAAACGATTGTAATTTATTAACATATTCCTAAGATGCGTTTTTAATATTATAATAATATGCTCGTGTTCGTGTAATTGTTTCATTGTTATTTTTACTATACCTACCTATTTTTACTTTCACTCGACGCTGTTTTCGCGGTTTGACGTTTATAGGCGTACCTATAGCGTTCAACAATGGATAGGTATATTTTTCGTTTTGAGATTTCTGAGTTTTGAACGGTAGTGTATATAAAATTTCTTATTTGATTCGTGTGCCTGATTTTTAAAGCAGACCTCGTTGACTTATTATAGAAATGAAACATTAAAAATATGCGTCTTTGGTTCCGAGGAAAAAGGCTAAAGTCAATTTTTGGCATTATTATTTTTTTTGATAATTTTATTTTATGTAGGGTGATGTCGTCGCATATTGTCAGTACCCCTACTATATGACCACTAATTTGTATTTTATTTGTAAATAAAGTAATATTGTAATAATAATTAATGCAGTTATTGTTGTATTTAACTATATTAAATAATTATTTACTGAGTGATATCAATTATTACGAAAACAGTAATTTCAGATTTCGTAATCTCACACAGATGACCATAGAACAAGAAAATGCAAAATAATAAATTTAAAAAATTTAAAATAGGTACTAATAAAAATTTCTAATTCCATAACGATTTTGAAATTAAAAGTATTGGTAAATGTCTAATGTAATTTAGTTAAGAAAAACTTCTTAAGATGGCCATAAATGGCGACTCCACCTTACCAAATTGTGTTCCCTTTATATTTAATTTGAACGGTATATTTATTATAAAACAATTTTTCCAATAAACAATTTTTAATATTTAATTTGTTTGTATTGAAAACTATACACAATTGACGTAACGTGAACCATTCTTCCTGGAAACCCGATAGGATTGTATAGCTAGGGTTGGATGTCGCCTGAAAACTCGATTTTGTTAATTTTTTACATGCCTTTAAAGGACCATAATATTCGGTAATCGGTTAATCGTATTTTAAATGTTGCGAATAATTTGGAAATCTTCTTGATGAAAAAAAAACTATTTTTATAATTTATCATTATAATCAACTTTATTCCAAATTCCTTCTTCCGAATAAATACATTGTTATGCTAAACTGATGTACCATCGACTTTCAAAGTGATCATTAAAAAAAGATCACTTTTGCAAGACCGTTGATATAAGTTTAATGCATAGATTTTATCTCGGACTAATGGTTTATTAATTATAATACAATTTAAAATGACGTTATAAATAAGTAACCGACGAAGAAAATTATACTTTTTATACCCAAACACATTCTCCGCGTCTCTGCGATCTAAACTTTAAGACGTAATTATATAAAATATAACTATATGATAAGCATTTTGAGCCCGATATCGTTGAACTTGCATTATATACGCCTAAATTAATATTTACGCGGAAAATCAACCCCCCTGAGAATTTATATTATAATATTATACCGTTGTTTTGAAGTCATAATTCGGAATAGCTTTCGCACGGGTAAGAGAGTTGCATTAAGCTCAACTCAACTTATTTTTTTCCCTTAGATTCTCTGTCACGCCCAGAATCTATTACAGTTTACTAACAGATATGTGTGTTTTTTTTCTCGAAATATATTTTTCCGATTAATAAATATATGTTCCGAGTTTTTTTGTGCCATGCGTTTAAAGATACGGATTTTTAGCCCAACGACACTTTAATCGAAATATTTATCGATATTTTTAAATATTCACCCCTAGTGTTTAAATAGTGTTTTATATATATATACTAAAAGTACCTTGTATCGATATAATATAACATTATACTAATGTATTAACAAAAACTGAACGTATAATATATGGTAAATGTCCTTGTTTTAAACGAAACCTATCTGAATCAAGTTACTAAAACATAGTTCTTTGATTTCAGTGATTTAACTATAATGCAAAATTGTTTAACAAACGATTTACAAAAATGTATAAATTAAAAAATGGTTTTTTTTTTTACATTAGTATACGCGTACAATATGGCACAATTTCTAAATTCAATGTCTTTCTTAATGACAACATTTTAAGTACGCCGCCGGATCAGCCATGATAGTTTGTGTATTGCGAATTTTAATCTTCTATTAATTCTATTGTACACATTATGTATATTTTATTGCATTAATATTACATAATATACACAGTATTATACGAACTGCAGATATCGGGAAATCGCACATTCCGCCGAGGTAATTCCGATATCGAATCGCGTCACCCTGTATACAAATAGTAGTAGTGCCTATAATAATATTGCATTATAATATTGCTGTATTGTGTATACCGTAATATACGTGTAGAGAGAGAAATCTGCTCGGTCGAATGTAGGTCAAACTTTCGACGCTAATGCGGTTCCTAGTCAGCTGGAGCACGTATAATAATATAGTATTATTGGCATAACACCCGTCTGCGATGAGAAAAAAACTAAAACGAACGCGCAGAGGCGTCGAAAAGTGCGTGTAACGTCGAAATATAAATTCGGAATAACTTGTTTGTAAAAGTTTTTTGTATAATATAATATGTATACGAGTGCACGCATATATTTCAGAGGGTATAATATGGAAAACGCAATAATCCGAATTCCGCGACGTATCCCACAGGACTAAAAAATATATACACTCCCGCCACCTGCGCTGCAGTAAAGCTCTCCTCCCCCCTCTCGAAAGAAGAGATGAAAAAAACCCGCTCGCCTTTACTGCTGTTCCACCCGACGTTAGTTCAAAGAAAAAAAAAACGGTCTTTTACAGTTGACCCGATTTCTCCGGGACTCGTCGGATTATGTTCACTTTACTCCACGTGTCACCGTGTTCAACAGACTGCAGTGCAGGGAAAAGTCGTACAACGCATTACACCGGTGCAACTGTACGTATTATGTTCACCGTGACCTCATAAACAATAATAAAGGAGGTTTCAAGTTTCCGAAAGTGTTTACTCCAAGCCACGTGTATACGTAATATTTTGAAACAAAATATAACATTGTATTATATATTTACAAAATTAGGTTACACCGAAAAATGAAATCATGTAAATGTAAATCTAGAAAAATTCTTAAGTTTTAATATACATATGCATTGTTGACAAAGTAACCATATCAACCGAACTCCGTTCAGAATCGTTTTTTCGTTAGCAATGGTTTATCGTTACTTACAGATATACATCAAATTCCCGCGCGTCTACATCCTACATTCCCAATTTTCTATCTACAATAGTGGCTGCACCCGTCCCCCAATATCCTAGGAAAGTTTTTTTTTTTTTTTTGCAACAACTCGTTACACACAATACAAAATTCAAAATTGTCGACCGTGAAACATGCCGCGAATTATTAAAATATTTGTTCGACTATATTGTTAATCAAATTGCGCGATACAGTATAATATCATAAGTCGGGACTTTTTCTCGATATTTTCAACAAATATTTACATCATTCCGCACAGAAAAACGGGTCGCCCTGTATATAGTCCCGTTACACACATCGCGCAAGCCGGTGCGTGTGGGTACGCTATATGCGTACGCGCGTATTTAAGGCCCCAGAGCGGCCTGGCGCAGAAACGGCTGGTACGGGCTGGGCGGACGGACGGGTGGAAGTGACCCCCCCACCATCCCCGCAGCGCCACGACCGGTGCGGCGCGGGGTGTTCCGACTTGCGCGCGCGCGATCGCTGCCGCCGTGGTGGGTTACAACGGCGTCTGCGTGTCCCACACCGAGCGACAGGGACGTTCGCGGGGGAACTTGCACGTGCAGTTTATTGATCTGTGACCCAGTTCCGCGCGGCGAATCGGTTGGTCGCCGCCACGCCACCGTCGCCAGTGTTGCTACCGTCGCCCCTGCCGTTCCTGTGTAGCCGAGGTGGGTGAACCCGTGTCGCGACGGTGTCCGTGTGTACAATAATATCCCGTAGTACGCGGAAAAAGTTTTCCCACTCGAGAGCCCCCGCGACCGGAGTAACCTTATACCGATACCGCGGTCACACGACGATACAGTTAAACGTGAACCGCGCGTTCTGTTACGTTACGCGGTGTAGCGTGTTGCTGTCGCGATTGTCGTTATCACGGCGGTCGCACTATATGTTCAGTGGCGTGCGCAGGGGAGGTATAATATGGGTTATATCTTATATCCCCCTCCCATTGGCTTGAAAATACGAAAAAATATGAGTAATATAATATCGAAATGCATTTGAAATACATTTCAGCCGAGCTACGTGGGAATAGTTTTCAGATGTATCGATTAGAAATTGGCTTATTTCAGGATTTTTAAATTACGAATTCCTATAGTCAAGTCGAGTAGACGATTTTACTCTTTATTCGCGATATTTATTTGTTGCATCCCGTCTCAGTGAAAATTTCGTGTTTCGTGTGTGAATAATGCTATCGACATTATCTCGACGATAGATACTATATAACCATTATATAATGATAGTGACTATCACAGACGCTATTTTCACGGGCGAATCGCATCGTTAAATTTATCTCACTGTTACGATAACGGAAAATAAGCGCCAAGTTCTTTCGATTATCATTCGATTTAAATTGCGTATGCGGTTTATTCAATCGAATAATGGCTAATTCGACTTGTTCGTATAATATTTTCAATAATAATATATTAATGTGCTATCATTATCACGCATGCTATCACGTCAAACTATCATCGTGTGACTGTAGTTTAACTAGTTACCATGTATAAAATACTTTTTTTTTTTCATATCATACATATAGGTACAAACAAAATCGACTTGTTGGTGCACAATAATGTCAGGATTGTAGTCGGTTTTATTTTGAGAGGGGGACATGTAAGGGAAATCCATCGCATCCCTTTGTGCGACGCGACCACCCGGCGAGACTTCACCGTTTTCGAAAAAAAAAAAAAAAACAAAACAAAATACAGTATTTCCTTTTGTCATTACCTATCTCTATTATGTTTTGAACATCAGACGCACATTATCATCATGACTATATCGTACTTTGTAAAGCTCTTAAAATCCATTAGGGTACCTATGTACAGTATATAGTAACGGATCTCGTTAAATTGTTCACCTCATTATTGTTCGTTCACTTTTCTATTTTACTCTCAACACTTGAATAATATGTTAGCGAAGTACCTATAGGTACTTATAGGGTGCAAGCATAAATTCTAAACCGAAGGACCGCATTGACGTTATAAAACAAGTTGATGTTATATCGATACTTGTTTCAAACGTCTGAGAAATTCAAGTGTGTATAATTGTCACTAAAATTCTGTAATATTTATTATGTACTCGTGCCCATACATATATTCGTACGATATAGTGATATACCATCGAAAATTAAATACTAAATTAAAAATAGTTAATATTATTCGTAAGTTGTGAGGAAGGGGAGAAGGGCATAATAATTTTCGTTTTTAAACATGTCGAATCAAACTCTATATTCGTTTTGAAGTACCAGTAAAACTCATTGTTATTAAATAAACAGTCTTTGATTGATTGTCTCTAACTCGGGTTTCGTGGAAAAATATCGAAAGCATATAATGACTCGCCAGGAAAAAGGTCCCACAGTCAAATTTTCCATTTTCCGGTATTTGTTCTGAAAATCAATTTAATTTGATTGGCGCATAGACATAATTATATAATCGTATTATAATAATGTATAGATTATTAGTTATAGAGTGAGAGAATTATTATAGTACAAATGGCGGCGCATGATATTTTTTGACATATCAGTTTTCGGTAAGCAAAACGACAAAAAGTGACAAATCTGCCATAGAATATTAAAAGTTAAATTTATCCGGAAACTATTTTCTTCGATTTTGATATCGAGACTGGCACGCTGCAGCTATTCTCTTGTTTATCAGTGTAGACTGTGGATATATAAACATTATTCATTCATTCCTATGATTTCATCAGCTCACCCGTCGCCTTGTCACTGACGTTTACTCATTGTTTTCTCTACATAATATCTTTATCTTTATCCTTGATTATCAAAACAAAAAAAAAACATTTCAAGTATAATATCTCCTACGAATTTCTCTTATATATGTTCAATTTTTTGACCTTTGTGACTTTTAGATTCTGAACGTAGCGAGGGATGTATCGGTTTTACTACGATGTGTTTTTTTCCTGTCTATAAATAACTTTTCGACGAGGCATCTTACTCAAATCGAAAAATGACTAGATATTTGTTTGTTGAATTTTGGATCTAGTTGGTAAATAAGAAAGTAGCTTTTTGATAAATCGTGTAGTTTTTTTAATAATTGAACAAAACCGAGAAAAAATATAGAAATAATTAGAAAGTTTACGGAAAATAATGGTTTCATTATTTTCAATTTTGTTTTTTTGTTTTAATTCAGTTACAACAATATTCATGTAAACTTGAAATTTTGACAGAAAACTTATATGGTGAAAATTATGATCGTAGAGATGATGAAAATATGTTTGATCTTTTGATAGGTCTTTTATATTTTTTATATTTTTTTCTTTGATAGTAACTATGTGTATAAAATTGTTTTATCGAACAGAAATACTTAAAAATTAAACACGAGGTTCATTAAAACGTGTACTTAGTGGTAAAAAAAAAAAGAAAAAGTTGTGTGTAATGCAGTAGTTTTTTATAGTCGTTTTAAAATGAAAATCATAAATATTAAGGTATTTCAAAACACGTACATATTATAGCTGAACTATGCCCAGAATCGAATATAGTTAGGAGCGGTTTATCGTTGCTTACAGATATAAATTAAATAATTATATGTATCCTACCTTTCTAACTTTTCACCTAAAACAGCGACACACCCATCAGCAATACCAAATATTTAATTTTCAATTTTTTTTTTTTAATTCCTTTACATTTCTTTTTTGTTACTTTGTAGTCTGTACCTATACTTTGATTTTACTACGACAATACTTTGCTCTTTGATATAATATTTCTCGGTTGGGTGATAATGAATCAAAATAAATTTACTATTAATTTGTACACCCTGTGACCGCGTATTAGTACATCACTCTTATACGTATACCAATCTTATACCTACGTAAATGAAACGTTATATTTTAGATTCTTAGTAGGGCAAAGAATCGTATGGTTTTATAGCGTAACTTTTCTAAGACTTAATTGGATTTCTACGTGTAACACCTTTTCTGAAAAAAAATCGTCGTGAAGAGATACTTAAGGAGGTCATTTTTCGATTTTCTCAGGAGTTTTCTCATCAAATTTGAAAAACCGAAAATAAACGGGAAAATATGAGAAATGTAGGTATTGGTTAAAATATGTGATGGCCCTTCTTTTTTTTCTGTGCACAATTTTTCTACCAGCAATTTTGCGCCAACTTTTAATGATAGCAATGTTTCTAAAAGGAAATTTCACTAGCGAGGGACTTAAAAAAGAATCTTTTTTTGATTTTCTCGAGTTTTCCCAGTAAATATAAAAAACCGGGATAAAACATGGGAAAACCGGGAAAAACGTAGGAAAATTGAGAAAATTGGTACAAAATTAAACAAATTTGACTAAAGAAAATTTATAAAACCTGTTTAATGATTTTTTTTGCTATAAAATGACATATATATTGTTGATAAAGCATCACTATCAACTGAACTTCGCTCAGAATTGTTTTTTCGTAAGTAATATATAATCCTTGCTTACAGATATACATTAAATTTCCATATATCCTACCTTCCCAAATTCCCTCCTACATCAGTGGCTGCATTAATTTCCATTATCTTATCTTTTTTTTTTGTTTTCTTTATGTGTGCGCTTATTCTGCGATCCATGACGTACACATAATTCATACACGTTCAGATTTATATACTTATCACGTCACCTTTGTTTTTCGAATAATAAAATACGATATTTTTTATTTTTTATTGTGTTTCCGAGTTTAATCGTAAAAGTGATCGTTTTATTTCATCGCAGTCGTTCCGAGTAATCCAAGGCCTTTTTAAATATTATTTTTAAGTGATTATTAGGCCATTATTTTTTTATCGTATCAAAGTCAAAGGAAATTTCATATTCAGTAAACTTTGGTGTTATTATGTATAATTCGAAATAAAATCCTATTGGCAACTTTGGTCGGATAGTAAAACAACTCTGCAGTGATAAAATTAGTACTGCATTTAAGAATTGATTCGATACATATCTATATATATATAATATACTCGTATATATATACATTATTCAAGTTTTGTTTACATAACTAAATTAATGTGAATTGTTTCAATGTTTAGCCCACTTTTAGTCAATTATTGGTATTAAAATTAAAGAAGAAGAGCTATATTAAATAATATAAGCTAATTTTAGGGTACTTTTATTTTTACAAAGTGTTTTACTAAAAACATTTCGATTATTATAATTTTATTTAATCCAATTTGTAATTGAATAAATTAAAAAAAATATGTATATTTTCCATATACCTTTTTATAAATACATAAGGGTGCAACTGAAATTAGGTTTTTAAACTTCAGTAGTTATTTAATTGATAAGGTAGGTAGAATTAAGGTTTAACCAGGTTCAAAGTGCAAATTCAAACATGTTCATACATTATATTTATTTAGGTTGTATTTAAAACAAAACTGTTATAATTATTTTAATAAACAGGGTGAAATATTCGAAAAATTTTGAATTTTTGATGTAAAAGAATGCTATAAAATGCGAAACGCGTGTCAAATGTCACTTGAACGGACGTATACGACACTCTTATTTGTTATTGAAATTAGTCAATTTGTGACAGTCAGTTTCTATTATCTATATTCTAGTTTAGTGACTATATTGAACAATAATTTAATTTGTTTAGTCTTCGGTGTATTTTGAATAATTTGGACAAATAGATAAATACGTATCTTAGAAAAAAAAAAAATGATTATTGTAGCCAAAGACGGATGTGCAGAAAAACAAACAAAATTTGAACCAGTAAACAAGCAACAAATAATAACGTATTAGAATTTAGTAATATTATTGTGTAAATATGTCGTATATCTTTTAGACTAATACATAAATACAACAACTAGTGCTATTATAGTTGGACAAAATAATTGAAGAATTAATTCTTATTCTTAACTGAATATTCAGTTGATAATCCTGTAAATTATTATTATTTTTTAGACTGAAATATTGTATTGTTAAATAATATACTTATAAATATATATATCTATTAAAAACTGAAATGATGCCACTGCTAGGCATTACTTTGCACCATGAATTGGTCACTGTTATAAGTGAGTACTTAGGGATGTTTATTTTACATACTATATGGCGTATGCACTATAAATAATCTCAAACGAAAAACAATCCTGAATGGAACACATTAGTTGTGTTGTTGCCCATATTATGTAACACATCAGACATCAATCAAAATCAAAAATTTAAAAAAGGTCTTATAGGATGAATTGTTAAAAATAGTTCAAATAGATTATCATTGACCAGAAATTGTGCATATATTAAAGTACTGTATGTAAAAATCTATGTAGCTCACCAAAAAAGTGTTTACAAGAAAAATGTAATGCAATTTTTTGAGAAAAGTGCTAAGAATTTCTAAAATTGTTTCAAGTATCACCAAGCAAAAAATCTACACCTTTTGAAGTATATTATAAAGAATTATTTACCGAGTATTTTTACTGACCGAAAGAGTGAGCAAAAACACACACCTTTGTAATACATTTAACATAAAAAAAAAAAACCGACAATTTCAAATAGATATTAATACCTCTGAAAAATTTCAGAATTTTTTGAAAAATGTATCACATACCTTAGTGCAAATATAAATATCTGTTAAAGGTTTCTGGAATTTTACGATTACTTTTTTACGATTTTTAACAAAAAACACAAAATCGGATTTAATAGAAACCGTTATTGTGTAAATAATCCCGCCGTTGATTACTGAGTTTTCCTCGTTATTAAGAAAACTATATGGCAAATTAAAGAATGAATTCTCCGAAGTATCAACTGGACAACATTTGCTTCCAGAAATTACCGCTAATTTGTATTATAGGGACACGATCTCTGGTTACAAACTTGAAATAATAAAAAAAAAAATGTAACTTCGTTCAGAATCTAAAAATATTGAAAAAACATACACGTTAAAAACATAACCTCGGTTTTGTGGTAGGCAAACCTAATTTTTGAATTTGTTATATTGATTTGAATCTTTAATTGAATAGATTAAAAACAATATTACTTTTACAGTAGGTATCGATAATTATAAATGCATGATGCATTATAATATATTAATTATTATTATTAATTCATATCGTAGTTATAGAGTTAGTTATGATGAAATATATCGAGATAAATTGGAAAAATTATTATGTATATATATAGGTACCTAAGTCTAACTCTATAAATTACTATTTTTACAATTTGTTAGATTAGTTAATCACTGATAATTAATATTATTCAAAAGTGTTTGCACACATGAAACATAAAAAAAGATACAGCTGAGAAGTCGAAAACGATTTATGCGATGATAACGTAATTTTCTCGTAATTAACATTATGACTTGTGAGTTTATATATATATAATATAGATACTATGCAAGACGATATAATATAATATAGTAATGATGGATAATTTTTAATGATTTTTTTTCCGACAATTTGGTTAATGGTTAAATGTAAATATATACCCACCTATACTATTTATTTTAGTATCTATCAAAGATATTTTCAATGGTAACCATAATAATATAACAAATTGGAAATAAATATTACCTTTCAATAGCCGCCTCTACTTCTCCTATTAATTATATCATCCAGCCTGTCTCATATCTGTATCTACATTATTAATAAATTAGAGTTAATTAGTTCTTTTTTCAAACATTTTAAATATTTATAAACACAAAAATAACTATCAATATATTAATATCAACTATGTATCTATCTATACTAGCCAATAAGATTTCAATCATTTTGAATATTTTATTTAATTTCAGTATTGTGGTGGTCATTATTTGATTTTCCTTGAATTTTTATCAATAAATGTACAAATCTCGTCATTTTTTTGTATAATTTTCGACAACTTGTATAAGGTTATCTTGACAATAAGTGAACAAATACGGCTAGTAACACTTTGCTCAGAATTTTTTTTCAATAGTAATGGTTTATCGTTACACACAGATATAAATAAAAATACTCTCGCAGATATCCTCCGATCCAACTTCCTTCCTGAAATAGTGTCACGCCCATTAGTAGTATTTTGCAGATTTTTTCTTTTAGTTGAATTTTCTACAAATAATTAATTTTAATGACATAATATAGGTACAAGTATGCATACAAATACAGACGTTTTTTACAATTTTATGAGTAGAAAAGTGACCATCGTATATACATTATATTATGCATAATTATGTCTAATGTTCGATCATTTTGTTTGTCTACAAGGTTATTGCTTAAAAAAGACGCCAGTTTAAGTATGATTTTTAAAATGAATTTCGTTTGCGCATATTTTATTTATAGCTCCATGTCATAATATTTTAATATTTTATAAAAGTTAGTAATTTATTTTTATTTTATGAAAAAATGCATAGTTTTAAATATATGCATCTATGCGAATAATCGTGAATATTATTTTGATTTATATTTTATGTCACGATTTTATTTACTGTGTATCTATAGAATATCTAAGTATGCAATTATTTATTCCTAAACATGTATGCATCTTGTTTATAATAAATGAATACATATTATAAGTGCAATGCAGTTTCAACTGACGTAATTATTAATAGTTGGGGCTTAATTTTAATTCGAATATACACAGATAGCATATTACTATTAATAACCACAATAGTTCAATTCGATTATTTTTCCACGATATTCATTAGAGAAATTTACAAACAGAATAATTTTCTTATAATATCATCTAGACGTGTGTTAATTTTGGAGGTTGCGATCGGTTTTATTAGTGTGAAGATAGATCGTTATTAAATAAATTTAATTTTATAAATCTGTATAAATGAAAAAAATGTCTAAGAATACGAACGAAATAGTATCTTCATAAAAAACGATAATTTCGGTTGGTGATGTATATTACAAATTCGTAGCGTTTGCATGTAAAAAAAAAGAATGGAATTCTAAACAAATACCTTTGAAATACGGTTTTTTTTTTTTTTTGGTTTTTTTAATATATCTGTATCATACATATTTCAATACAATTGCTGTATGCGTTTATTCCTCCATGGTATATAGATGGTATATTGTATAAATCTGTTCATTGCACCATTAATATACCAACGTTGAAAAGTCTTATACGTCTTCTCAAATGCCAGTATTTATCAACGACTCGCGTGGCCTTTTCAATATTTAGCTTTTTCGTTAAAACGACTCTCGGTAAGACGACACCTGTACAGCAGTCGTATATTTCACACCGATTCCATTCCATTCAACATTCGATTTTGAGGAAACGATGAAACGTCTGGATGTTCGACCGGAATGTATTATTGTACATTATTATTACAAGATCACGTTTCTTATTTGTTTATGATATATACTACACTATACAATACCCGTAATGGAAAACTGGAACTATACATATTGTTATTTTAATCAAATACTTCGCTATAGCTTTCCTATAGGCACAAAAAATAAAAAGTTTTTTTCAGGCATTTTCGCCATATGTTCTCCTTACACACGCATTTCTTCCCGGTTTTCGTCATCGATATTATAGACTTAAATACATTTTCAAAACGAGGTCTCTCTCATTTTATTTATCACTCTTATGAGCACTATATCCACTTCAGTATTATTATTTTTTATTCATATGGTATACAATTTCTTTAATATAACCTCTTTAAGTTTATATTATGCTGCTAAATTTAAATAAATAATACAAACATATACGATACGATGAATAAGTTTATGATGGCACCTTATAGGATAATAATATGATTTAATTTTGAAGTGCCCGAAAATTGTTAAGTTCAGAAGCAAGTTTTCGACTTCAGTGTAAATAGGTTATAGGTCCTTTTTAAACATGTTTGTATAAATATTTTACCCTAATGTATTTTCGTATAATATATTACAAAAGTTTAATACCTTTTTTCGTCATCACGTGCGTCCACTGCAAAATATGTTTACAGTGTTTTAGAAAAAAAGGTCGTACTTTTGCCCCTAGTAACACGAATACACGTTAATATATGTTTAGACTGACTTAAGTTTAAAAAATAAACAGACATAATTCGCACGATGAATGGGCCACTGTTGTAGATAAAAAGGTAGAGGGAATATATAATGTATACATATGTACAAAAAGATTAAACATTGCTAACATAAAACGATTTTGAGCAGAGTTCGGTTACAAATATTTTTTAAAGGCCATAATATTTACATTTGAAAATAATAAATTTCTTAAATTTTCCACTTTTTTCAGTTTTTCTCAGTTATTATGAAAATTCGAGGGAAAATTAAAAATTACCTATTTTAAGTACCACTCCATACAAATTTTCTTTCAGAAAAAAAGTACTACATTTGAAAATCAATACATTCCTCATTCCACTTGCAGAATCTAAAGAACATTCCATTTTGACATCGATTTTTTAAAAGTTTGCCAGCCGATTTGTACTTCTGTTGTAACTACGACTTTCAAACAATAAATTTATGCCAATTAAAGTTTTTTGTAAATTACGACTTTACTGTTTATGTAGAGAACAACGAGAATTTGTTTTCTCTTGAATCTAAATATATTATCGTTGTCCAATAATCATTAGCCCCTATTCAGTTAATGCAAAATATAAAAGTGCGACTTCGTAACCTAGTCGAACTTCCGTCTGTTCGTCTGTGTTGGAAATTTCAATTATTCGTGAGTCATTATAGATATTATCTGAAAATATTATCAGATTTTTTTTTCAGAAAAACTCTTGAGAATATATAGAAAAACTTTTCGAATAAAGTACCGTTTGCCTGGAAATTCATATCTTTCACCGGGTGATGTGAACGTTTTGTAGTATTTAAAAAAAATAAGTTTTTAATGTTCCGAAATTCTTAAGTTAAAAATTCATTTTTTGATGTTTTTATATTCTTGTCTTTCCGTTCGCGTTCAAAAGGTTTATATAAATCCGCTAACGTATTGTTCGCACACTTTCCGAAGCGTGTCTCTTATTTTCGTTTAATTTTCTAACGATATTTACAAAAGATAATTTTTTAAGTATGTCCGGTTTTCAATATTTTAGATTTTGAGTTGAGCGAGGAATGTATTGGTTTTACAATGATGTTTATTTATTTATTGTTTTTTTCAGTGAACAACTTTTATAGAAGAAATTTTCGCGCTTCTTCTAAAAAGAAATCTGACTAGGGAGACACGGAGATACTGTAGGAAAGTGATTTTTTGATTTTCGAAGGATTTCTATTAATAAATGAGAAAAACCGGGTAAAAACATGCGAAAAACGTAGAAAAAATGAGAAAATGAGTACAATATTAAAAAATTATTAAAGAAGATATATTATGCATATGTAATTTTTTTTAACATAATATCACATATTATATATAGTTGAAAAAGCAACACTTTCAACCGAACTCTGCTCAGAATCGTTTTTTTCGTTAGTAATGGTTTATCGTTGCTTAGAGATATATATTAAATTTTCCCTCTACTACCTTCCCAACTTTTCACCTATAACAGTGGCTGCACCCATCCCCATTATTTTATAAGACAGATTTTTATTTTTCAATCTGCTTTTCTTTGAGTGATAAATTTCCATTTAGAGACAAATTATATTTTTATTTTCATTCCCTAAATTCTAAAAATTGCAATTCTGATCAACACCATTTTCTTAGTATATATATATCAGCCGTTTTAATGAAATTAAAAAATTTAATATCAACAGCTCTAGAAAAACCCGTTGAGCTCTGTTTGGGACACCCTATGTATGTATAAATCCGTCATTTTGCTGTAGAGCGTTGACGGATAGCGCAATTAAAAAAAAAAAAATCACATTTATAATGTACCGTTGCATAGGTGTTTGTAAAAAAAAAAAAAAATAAAAAAAAAAAAAAAAAAAATAAAAAAAAAAAAAAAACTGCGGTGAGGTCAGCGAAACACCGCGCGTATAAAATACTATACGTAAGCACACGATCGACCGCGAACCGTATACGAATTTCGATAATATATAAGTACCCAACCCGTTTTCGGTCCACCGAAAATGGACTTTCCGGTTGCCCTCGACGCTGCCGTCGTCATAGTGCAGTTTTTACGCACGTTTCACGCACATTAACGGTCCACGTAAACGCATTATATTGTATATTATGCACGTATATATTATACAATGTACATGTATAGATATTTATTATAATAATATGTCGTTATCCGGCCGGACAGCGATCGTACACAATGATAATAATAAATAATAATAATAATGATACAGCGTGTCGTAATTGCGTCGGTTTTGGCCTCGCTCTCGGGTCCCGGGAGCGAGAGAAAATATACTCAGTTATACACCTATATACCGCAGTACTTATATATATATATATATATAATGTTATTAAAAAAATATGTATGCCTATAGCTAATAACACGCACATTTGACACACATTTTTTCCCCGCTCTCTTCCCGGAGTCGTATTTACAAACCCTATCCGAGCTCGCGGCCCGAGTCGCGTAAAAAATATTCTCATCCAATATGAAACGTGCAGGTTTCAGGTTTACGCTCGGGACACGCCGACTTCCTCGGGGAGCGTTGTCTCGAGTTTTTACCGCCAATACGGGTATTTAGGGGCTGAGTTTTCCCATTATTGACTCCAGCTTTATCTCTGCGAACTGGCCGCGGCGCCTTTTCGTCGTGACTATATTATACGGGTAGCGGGTTCGATAATATGGAAATAGGTCTACATCGAGAACGCTGACTTTCGCGGGGCGTTATCGCGAGTCCGGACCGAAAATCGTAAGTTACGAGGACGGTACACGTGCATTTGTTGTTTCCGTCTTACAAACACAAGATATGTAAAAACATGCTTACGCAGACTACACGGAACTCGCTTGGTTTTGGTTTTAGTGTAAACGCACCTGTTATTAAATTAATAAAAAATAATATTGCGGGGGGCAATACGTTGCGATTTTTAAAAAAAAAAAAAAAAACATTTTAACGAATTAAGAAAAAAACGCAAAAATTAAACGAGTTCCGTGTAGTCTACGTAAGCACGTTTCAATTGTACGGTGCGTTTGTAAGACGGAAACAATAAATGCACGTGCACCGTCCTCTTATAACGCACCGTAGAACGCCAAAAACCTTTTCCGGAAACTCTAAGAAAACCGACCATCGGTTATTACCATTGTGTTACCGGCCGGCGCCCGGCTCGGACAGGGTCTGTAAACACGGCTCCGGGAATCGCCGAGCTCGGGAATTTGTGCGTGTGCTTACGCATTAAACGTCAGTTGTGTAACACAATATAATAACAATAATTATAATCGCGCGCGCGGCGCCGATGTGACCCCGAAACGCGCGCGCGATGACGCCAACCGGCGCGAACGCCCATACGGCGGCGGCCGCGGTAGCGACGACGACGACGACGACGACGGGATATCGTCTCGCACGCCCCCCGGAGGTCTGTTGACCTAATTTTCTTCCGCGGCGATAGTAAAATATCGCAGGTGTATGCGCGTTACGTATCGCACATTCGTTCGATTAGGCACCGTGTCCACATACTCTCGCTCACCGTCACTCACTGGCTCGCTCCCGCAACGGCTAATCGAAGTCGACATTCCCCGTCGGCCGGCCATCAGGATTGCGCGTACCTGACCAATAGCGGTCGCTCGCGGTTTCGGATGAACCGAGTCGAAAAGAATAATCTCACTAGTTCGTCAGCCAGCCTATCGATGCGCGTATGCCGGGTTCCATAATATTTTCGTACGGGGAAATTATTCAATAGGGTCCACTTATAAACGCAAATCAAAAAAAAAAAATATTCAAGTACCGGCCCGTCCTGCCTATCTACCTAAGAAATCGCAAAGTCACAATAAGTAATTAGGAAATAGAAGTAGGGAAACGTGTATAGAAACGAGGGTCCACCCGGGGAATTCTCGGTAACCCGTGGCGAGCCAGTGCGCACCTGGGCATATTTATATTAACGCACTCGCGAGAAACGGGATAAAAGAGAAAAAGAGTTGAAACGCGATAATAATCAATAGTACCAGATTGCGATAAAAGTACGATGTCATCATATTCGTATGTGCGCAAGGTGATGAGTCATCGTTATATATATATATATATATAAGGTCTTATCTAATCATTTTTGCCTATGTGATAAACAGGGCTCGGGACTATTAATGTACTTAATATCCACAAAAAAAGCTCTTAAAAACACCATCAAAGCACTTATATAAATATTAATATGTAAAAAGGCCAAAGTGCTAGGAGGGTTTAAAAGTTTCCCCTCTAACGACGTGCATAATACGTATAATTTTATTTAAAACAAATTACTTTGTGTTAATCATTTGTGTATAGTGCTTGGGAATTGTATTTAATAAGTTAGAGTCATTAGAGAGAGGGACTTTTAAATCTTTCTAACATTTTTGCTTTTTTAAATATTTTTAAAGTGGTTTTTTTGTCATTTTAAATGCTTTTTTTTAAATTTTAAGTACTATAAATGCCGAGCTGTAATGCTAAGCCAAATAAACCTTCTCTAAAATAATTTTTTTTATAAAAATATTAATTTTATAATATTTAATTAATTCGAAATTTGCAGTAAACAAATGGTTTTAGTGAAATAAAACGTTTATTGTTGTCACTCTTATGCAATTTAAATTTTTGACTTATCATGTTTCTCACAAAAGCAGAAGATACAGCTGTACGCCTCCTTAATTTTTTTTTTTTTTTTAATATTTAATAATAATTAAACGATTTACAGACTTAATATTAAGTCAAGCCACGTGCATATTAAAGAATTTTTGTGACTCAATTTGTCGCTTTCATTTTTAGATCTAGGAGTATATTTATTTACTACTTATAAATACGATTCACTTTATTCGCCCTCGTAGTCTTTTAAAACTAAAAAAAAAAAAAAACCCCGTTAATAATTTTCAACGAAATTCCTCTCGGGATCCGTTTGAACTTTCATTATTCAATTATTATTTAAAATTATTTTTAGTACACCGTGTTTTCGCTCTGTATCAGTGGCGGATTTGAGAGGGGAGTGGTGGATGCGGAAATGTCTCCGCTCCCCCCTGGTACAAATAATTACTAGTTAATGACAGGATAAAAAAACTACGTTCAACAATTAAAGCAAATTAAGTCAAATAAAATTCATATAACAGTGCCTCATTTTAATGTTTTGGTTAATTAATGCAAATAAAAACTAAAAATAAATAAACTGAAGAGAATTTGTCGAATGCATTTTTAATGAACTAACTCGTTAAGTCGAATTTAATGTAAAAAGTAACTTGTTAAATAAACTAATTAAAGTCGACTTTATTCAACTTGTTAGTACATCAAAGCTTTATCAAAAGCTAAATTTATATTAAATTATATTCCACGAATACCTAACTTCTAAAAGATGTTTAAAAATAGGTTATATATATATATATATATATATATTTTTTTTTTGAAAAATTCAAGCATTACGGAACAATTAAATCTCATATCGCCATAATATATATGTGCATATCACTGTGGTATTTGGATAGTTCTTATTCGGGTGAAGCCGGAATTTTAACGCCCTCTAAAGATGTTAACATGCTAAGCATGTTAAAAATCATCGATTTTCTGAATATACTGACGATATTTTAGGAAACTAAGAAAAAATTAGTAAGTACGAACATGACAGAATGCCCAATATAATTTTATTTTGTTTCCCCAACTTAAAACGTACCTTAACCTCGATAATTTTCATACAAGACAAATTGTTTTCAATTCTATTATGCCTATATGTATAAATGGAATTCAAAATAAACGAAAAAACACACGTATTTTAAATGGGAAATTTTACCTCGTAACAGAGGGACATAAAAATAATCCTAGAACGCTCAAATAAGGCTCAATATTTATTTTTATTTTTTTAGAATAAAGTTAGTGGACGTTAAAACGAAAATTTCACATCACCCAAATAAGAACCACCCTAGTATGCACGTATAACTAATTAAATAAATGTTGGTCAATTATCATTTCAGAAATTATATTGCATAAAAGTGCATAGAATAAATTATACGATTTCGCATTGAAAATGTAATTAAATTAGAGTTGTTATTTTTTTCATAATCATAATATTATATGTAAAATATTCAATTTAATAATATCTCATCAATATTGATATAAAAAAAATGTTTTATATTATTTAGTATAAACTATATAAAAAAAAAAAGGTACCTATGCGATTTATTGGTCTATAAAATAATAATATATAGTTTTAAAGTTTTGGGTGTGGTCTGATACTTAAATTATACAGACTAAAGAATGTACTACAGTTAACTGTGTAGTATAAATGGTAAATAATACTTGGATATATTTCATTTCATTTAAAGGTTTTTTCGAACAATCGATAGTTTTGTCAAATATAAGTGGTTTTATATGAAATTTAAAACTATATTTAGAAAAGCTATTATTATATCGTATAATAAGTACTTATATTATAATATATACAGTAGTTATTGAAATTTAAGATATAGTGAAATTAGTAAAAATATAAATCCCCCTAAAAAACAGAAACTTAAACGCCAAAAAAGTCATACTATATTATTTTAGATTCTGAGACACAAAAAGGAATCTAAATCAGAACAGAAAATGGTGAAACTAAACGTTTTTAAAGAAACTACTAAATATAAGTATAATGTTTTAAAATTAAACAACGAAGTTAAAAATTTGACATTAAATTTTGATATCATAATATAGTAAAATAATGAAAAAAAAAATATTTAAACATATTCCAATCATTTGGTTAATATAATTTAACAATAAGTTTTTTATGTTCTTTTAGAGCATTTTTTTTATAACTTTTTATATTTATGTATTAATTTTGTAACTTCAAAACAGTTGACTCATCGCGAGTTTATTAAGTAAAAAAAAACGTATATAATTTAAAATTTTAATTAATTATAAAATTGTAAGTCAGTCTAAAACAGTAAGAACATTTTTCGTAGCAAATATTATAGTTTACAAATTAAGATATTATACATTTATGTGGTAAATACTGTAAAATATTTTAAATTAAACTTGAAAAACTATAAAAGTACTCTATTTTCAAATTTTTAACTCTCGTACTGCATGGGAAAGGGGTGACTTATTATCATTAAATTTGACGTAAATCAATTTTTGAAAGCGATGAAAAAAATTCTAAAAGAAAAATAATAATATTAATTTGTTCTCTTATAACCAAGGACCAGTCTACCGTTAGTATGTGAAAATGCTGTGTCTATTATAGCATTAAAGTCTTTAAGTTGGAAAACCGAACTATAAAACTTTAAATCTTAATCCTAAAATCACTCTTTTTAATATAATACAACATAATATAATTATACCATCATCGATATATTTATTATTAACTTATTTATATTGAGCAAGTGAATTTTTAATTTGGTTCCTTTATTTTCATAAATTATAAATTAATATTTGATGTAAAAAAAAAAAAAAAATATAATAAATTAATATTCCCGTTTCTTTCAGATTGAATATATTAATAATAATTATGATAATATAGGAAATGAAAAACCCGAAAGCCGATTATTCGCAATTTATAATATTAGTTTGTGTCATTTTTTTTTTTTTTTCTGTTTTTCTTTGACAACGACGATGTAATTTAAACAGCTAATCAAAATTATATTATTATACTCATTGATTTTTCGCTTAAATTTCCATAATAGTTATATTATTGTGACCTGCCGTAAATATAATTTTGGAAGTTGTATCGTATTTATTATACGATGTAAGTATATGATGTGCACAGCATTTTGGAACGCGGTATGTCCGAATCCCACTGGTTGCTAAGGGTAACTATGGTTACCGTATAGTGGCGTTCCGTGTCCGGTAAAACTTGGCGATATCATCGATCTCCGCCGTATTCACAAACGCCAGCGGTAAATAGAAAATCGACGGCATTATCGGAGTCTGTATATGTTCAAATTAATAAAACGGCTCGGGTTCTAATAGGTATATAGGTACACTGCAATAATATTTAAATTTCAAAATTAAATTTGAATTATAAACAAATATACCGTCGCTTCTTTTATACATATATATAAAAAAACTGTTTAAACATCTATTGAAAGTTCGAAGGGCTTTAACTTTATCGGTGCCGTTTTCGTGATATTCTGCATCGAATTTATGTATAACATATTATACCTGTATTATTACGTTGTTTCATGTCTCTTTTGGTCAATTTTACCATAAATATTTATTCGTTTTAAACAGTAACATGTGATATAGCACACTCGAGTAATATTACATCCCTTTGACCCGAGTAAAAACGGGTGTACTTTGACATTGATATATGAGTATTATGAGGTAATTTCTGTGCATCGATTTAAATAGCTACTTATTGTATATTATATTTATTTTTAAATTCAATTTTTGTACTGAATGAAAATTGCATTCATGCTTAATTCGCAAGAAGTTTTATATCAAATTATGATGAAAATCGTAAATATTATGGCCTTTTAAAACATGTATACCCGAATTCCGCTTTTTGTTAACAATGATTAATCATTGCGTAAAGATATATATTAAATTCCCCTCTATATCTTACCTTCCTAACTTTTCACCTACAACAGTGGCCCACACATTGTGCGTAGTATGTCCGTCTTTTTCATTAACTTTTATTTTATAATACAACTATTTTAAAATTGTTTTGTTTTATTTAAATTAGTAAGGGTTTATTAGGCGATAAATGTATTTATCTAATCAATTGTTAACTTTTTATAAATAAATATAATGAATTCAGAATTAAGTTTAATTTAGTATTGTTTATGTAAAACAAAATATTTGACTTAGTATTTACATTTAAAGGGCGGCAAAACTTAAGTTTGTGATGTGTTTAAACGCTTGAGCTTGACCTGATTCTATTAAGGTGTTTGGAGTTGGTTTTCAGTATTTTCTTCAATTTTTTAAATCTTAATGCTGAGACTTTTCCATTAATCTACTGCAGATATCCGTTAAAGGGGATTAGGCACTGCCGTTTTTACCGTCGAATATAATCTTTTAGACTGAAACCCCGGATAAAAATGCTGGGATTAGGTTTGACAGATTTTAATTTTGATTAATGAACAAGTTTACTAAGTTATGATGAAGTCAACTTTAAATATCTATTTTTTCAGTTGTGCATTATGCAATATCGACGAACAAAAATATGGTATTTTTTTCTATTTATATTGTTTGTCATAATCCATACAATTTTTAGAATATTTCAAATTGTTCTCGTCAAAACCTAGTAAATTTGTTAATCAATTCAAATCTTTTTCAAAACTAAAATACGTTAAAACCCAAATCTTGCATTTTTGTCTAGTCTTTTGGTCTAAATACCGTTTTTTTTCAGCGAATGCAATCCTCTTAAACTTAATCAGCTTTTTTGAACCGATAACCACTCGAAGTCAAGGGCTTTTTTTAATTTCGATTGTTGTATACGAAAGCTCAAACTTGAATTTTGAAATTTTCGCATTTTCCTTCCGGATTATACACTTACGTTTAATATTATTCGTTTAGAAAATAAAAAATCTCATGTTTAAACAAAATCAAAATTTATATAGTAGTTAAAAAAAAACGACCAATAATTAAGTGTCTACGGTGTGAAAACAATACATAATAGGACTGTTAATCTATTTATTTTTTTTATTGTTTAAACGGTTTGGTGTTAATTCATTTAATATTTATACTTTTCTTTCTGTAAAAAATAAATACTAAAACCAAATGTACAAGCCCAATTGTATAGTAAATATAAATAAATTAACAAGCCTTATCATTTTTATTATTTCTAATTTTGTATTGGATACATCTATACCAAATGGTATATCCATTTCATTCCGTCGTTTTTTTCTCACCCAACCTCGATTGAGATAAGTTTTGTGCTATGGCTTGAGAAATGTTTATCATAATCGCTACAGATTTCGGCGTGAAGGGTATCCACCGACATCTTTACCGCCGTTATTCTTAGGAATTATTGAATACATCGAGTACACAGGTTGTAGATTTAGTCGGTCTAAAACTAAAATGCACTTAAGTACACCTAACTTTCAAGATGTCGAAAATTATGTTTCGTCATTTCAATGTACTTCCACACAGCGGTGATACTAGCAGGAATCAGACTACTGATGCACGCTATGAAAAACGAAATGATGTTACTGTACAAAAGATACAACTAGGTATTTCATATCCCAGTTAGAAAGTTCATCATAGGTTGCACGTATTTAATGTTTTAAAGAGAAGTTGAGCTAATTGTAAACATTTTTTCATAAGCGTTTTAAGTTCAAATTTTGACCAAACTCGTAAAAACCACTGCATTTAAAAACACGTATAACAATGATTTCTCGTCTCGAACTCATTTAAATTAAACACTGTAAGTATTCCACCACCCTAAGTTCCAACTTATTATAAAAGTTGTCCACCCATCATCAGTACCAGCTCATTATTTTCTATACTATACACTTTTTACGGTATTGACGATATTTTTGATTTTGGATCCTAATAATATATTTTAGTGTTGTTATAGGGCCAAATATTACGTTTTGAAATATAAAAATAAAAATGTCGTGTACCTACGTGTATTGTGTTTGATAGGATTACGAACTATTTAATCAAAATTGTCAAAATTATATTAGTACTAAATTATAATTTACGTCACGTTATCAATATAATAATAAATAGGTAAAACTGTAGTCCGAATTAATCATGTTTATTATCGGGTTCGGCGGTCCGAATTTTAAACGTGTATAATTATTTTATTGGCAGAGATAATTTTTCTGAAACTCGATTGCAGTGTATAGGTATAGTAACAGTACAGTTTTATAACCAATCATAATTGATGGTGATTCGAACGTTCAACGTTCAAAAAAACCTATACCAAAATTAAATCTGCTCGACGATTATACTATAATATCGATAATTATATATATATATATAAAAAAAAATACGACTGTGGAAAAAGCAAAGAAATGGATACAAATAATATAAAATATAAAAATTAAAAGTGATCGAAAAATCAGTAGGGGGCCGATGTGACCGATCAAAAAACGCCGTGTCTAGAAAATGCCAATAAACAGCTAATAACACATACCACGATGCAATATGAAAAAATTCTATCATGTGGTTATTGCAGCTTTTAAAATTGTAACAATGGTAACGGTAATTGTTGGAAGCGTTTGACAAATTGTACTAATTAACCCTCTAGCCATTAGACATAAATGCCAAAAGAGAACGTAAGTCGTTATATCATAATATAAAGCTGACCACCGGTCAATGCGACTTTCAATCGTATAGTCTCTAATTGATTTTTTCTGTCCCAACAGAAAGCGTTGCTGGTGGTCCACAGAAGACCCGAGATCGTCATCTCCGGTTTTCTGTAATTTGTCGGAGCGGAACCTCGGTTTCGCTCAGACAAAACTCCTCTTCTTAATAAATCCGTATAATAGGTACCTTAGGTATATTATACCTCTTGATTATCTAGAATCTACAGAGTGATCAACATAATGCAATTTACACATAATTTCGGAAAGCAATAAATTTTTTCGGTAATTTTTGTAAAATTTAAGAAACAAGTAAAATGTTTATTTTTGGAAGTGACTTCTCACTTTTGATTTTAAAATAGCATACATTAAGTTTGAAAACATTTTGGAGTTGATATTTTTTAATTTCTGTCAATCCATTAACAAGATATTTTATTTTTAAGTTCGTCGTTTTGTGTGTTATAGGAGAAGATTATTGCAGCGGTGGAGCACTATTAAAACGCCATGCAAATTAAATATAGGTCGCTTTTTGAAAAAACAAAAGTGGCTTCACTGCCGAAAATAAAGGTGATGAAAAATAACAGTAATGTTACGTTTTAGACCGGCTTGTTTCTTAAATTTAAAAGAAAAAAAGAATTCCCAAAAAAGGATAACACTTCCCGAGATGATGAGTGTCTCAGGTTATGTTGATCATCCTGTATATAAAATGAAGTCATAAACTCTGCGGGAAGACTAGAAACGCTATACTGTCACTATATATATTTCGACTTGTATTTCGAATTAAAATCTCGTCTTTCGAATATTTTATTTATAATATAATTTCATAATATTTACATATATTTGTATATATACCTACGCGACAATATTAAATTTCGTTAAATCGTTACACTTTGATTCATTTTGATCGTATAATATAATCAACACTGATGCCGCGGCCACCGAACAATATGAATTTCAAACTCACTGGCCCAAACATAATTTATCGTATATTTACATAATAGTATTATTGTTTCGTTGAAATATCGAGGGTCTGTCGAAGATGGGTTTATAATAAAATTATACATGCGCTCCGCGGGTCGTTATTAAAATATCGAATCGGTTAATTTTCTCGTTCGATATAAACTATATAGGTACCTAACCTTAATACATAATATCTTGTAATTCTATACGGCACTCGACGTCGCATTATTTTCCATTCTGATAGTTTCGGAAAGAGCCCTTTTATAATTTATTCAAAAAACCAAAACGGTGGCAGTCGGTAAGTATATAAGCATGGGTTTATTATTTCTCCGCGCAGTGCAGGTTTTATTTACAGATAGTAGGTACGCAATTCAAATAAAATCCCCCTCTCCAAAAAAAAAATTGTTTCAAATATTATAGATACCTCGATAGGTACGAAAAAAGTACGCTCAGAATCTAACAAAAAAAATATGACGGTGCATTTACCTATACGGCCGATCGATCTTTAGTGGTGCAGAATGGATAATTCTATTCTGAAGGAGGTAACTTGCGGAGATCCGTAAATAAATTGGTTTCTCGAATACAATACGCGATATCGTTTCTTTATAGATTTATACCGAGCCATACGCATCGGCTATCACAAAAATAATATCATATTTTAAACGAAATAACGATTTTAACGAGATTATAATAATATATAAACTTCATTCAAAACTCGTATTAATTTATATATTTTGATACAAAACAATCGGTAGTTCTATTTTGTTCTGTTCTACGTTCAAATAAATTATGTTTTATACCTATAAGTACTCATGAATATTTCTTTTCTTTCTATAAATTATTTGTTAGAAAAAATATTGTAAAAATTATTAATATCATACTGCAGATACCTATTTATTAGGTAGGCAGACTTGAATAAAGTACATTTTGAAAAGATACTGAATATTTCAAAAAAAAATATTTTGAAAATATTCATTACTCATCATGGCTGTAGATAGATATAATTTCAACTGTGAAGGTTCATTTAATTGTACATCACGCTCGTAATACTTTGTTTACGGAGAATACATATTAATATACAATTTTTAGTTAAGCTATAAATATTGAAGTGTACATAGATTCTGAGTAAAACGAATAAACTATTCGTTATATTTGCAGCCTAGGTCAAAACTAAATATTCATCTCCCTCAAAGACACAGGAACTTATCAATAAAAATAAGCTTTGAGTTAGTAGTATTCGCAAACCACTAAGCGTTAAAGAGATAAAATATTTTCTCGGGTGATTAGCAGTCATAATCACCATGCAAAAAAACAAAAAAAACCTGAAGTGTTAACACTTCAGTTTTGTTCCGATCCTGATAAAGCTTTACACACTTAACATTCAAAAAAGAGAAGGATTGCCTTCTACTTTTTATCTAGAAATTTAACTTTAAAAACGTGGCCAACACAGGGCTTTTGATACTTTTGGAACGAAAATTGAATTTGTTTTTTGATTTACGGTTACTTTGGCAACACGGATAAAAAAAACAGATATTATTATTTAAGTTGGTTATCACAAACAAAAAAGTACTCTTATTAAATAATAATAAATTACCGGTCAACAACGATTAACTGTGATAGAGATAACGGTAGAAACGAGAAAACACGTTAAATTTAATTTCTTGTATTCATTTCGGATAATTAAAGTAGTAATATATGAATAAGATTTGTTTTTTTTTTTTGTTAGTAAAACTTACCGAAACTCACATCCCATATATATTGAATATATACGAATTTTTCGCCGGGTTGTTCTTTAATTGAAAATTTTTTCTAAATTTACAATAGTTTTATAAACAAATTTCTAAAAAACACTATCACAGCGAAATGCCTAACATGTGCATTATGTAAACAACACATATAAATTTCTAAAATAAGTTATTTAGTATACATGAATGGAATTTATGTTATTTGTCTAAATAAAGTAGCAAGTCAATATTTGCATTATTTTCGTATGTTATATACAGAGTGATCAACATAACGTATGATCATTCTCATTATCTCAGAAAATTAACATTTTTTAGGAAATTTGTTTTTTAAAATGTTTTATTTAAGAAACAAAAGTAGCATTTGAACGTTACAATATCTTTATTTATCGTCGGTCATATTTTCAGGGATGACACCATCCCACATTTGATTTTAAATAGCATACTAAAGTAAAAATTATGTAAATTTAGACGAAGTTTTAGTTTAAATACATTTTAATGTTGAAACTTCTACTTCCCGTCAAATCACTTAGTGTCCTCGGTGACCATCTCGTGTAAAGGAAAAATTGAATAAACGAAAAATATATTTTTGCAAGATAAGAATTTTGTTCAACGATATTATATTTATGTATCTATACACAGTAGCTAAGGCTAAACGTAATATATACTAACTGTTCGCATTTATGTAATATGTATATAAAACCGCGGTTGTGTTGAAATTTGAAAACGAACCGAGGTACTAGTATTATACTTATACGTGTGTGCATAATTTACGCCAGGTGTGGTTGCATTCACTGAACAGTTGTAAATATTCACATCGATCGTTGTCGAAAACGCATCCCTCTTGGTACGAACATTTTATAACGAATTTAATCTCTTTACGCATCGCGTATATAAGTTGTTTATATGCCTACTTAGTTATAGACGGTACCTTAATCCAATACTATACATACTTTGGAACGCATTATTATATCACTATAGGTATTCGACGAAATACGCGGTTTCCAATACGTTGCAACCTTGTTATGGTATATAGGTTTATAAATATATATATATATATTATATATGTTCTGTAGTAGTCCTTTGTTCCATTTACAATTGTGAACGATTGTCAAAGATTATACAGGGTGTATTCGAAGTATGTACATAAACATCAGCACAATATAATACACTGTAGCGAATCAAATAGATAATATATATATATATTATATAGCGTGTAGCAGAAGGGTAAGGCGCACGAACAAATTGCGCCGAAAATTTCTATAACAAAATAAACATCCTCAAGTTTAAAATTATCACCCTTAGAAAACCTAATAAGCTTTGTTATAGTAACGACTAAATATTTTATCCATGTAATCATAATTAATTAACAGAACAGAATACAAATTCCTTACAGACAATGCATCGGCGTATTAAAACTATAATGTTAAAACAGTTATAATAAATCCGTACATATTGTACAACTTGTTAGCATAATGTATATCTATATAGGTATATTAAGTATTATAAGTACCCGTAATATTTTATAATATTATAAATATAATCGTATTAATAATTTAATAATAATAAATTTAATGATCAATGCAAAACGAACTAACCATCAATCAGATCAAAATGTACAATCTGTTGGAAATAAGACGTTATATGATGCAATTTAGTAATTTAAATTGTAAATTATAACATTAAAATAAAAATACCTATATAATAATATATTATATCATTAATTAAATAAGTGCAATTTTATGAATTTTTTGATAGTTTCACAATATTTCCACGGGTTTCTCAAAAAAAGTAACTCAAAATAAAAAATCGTGATTCCTGAAAAAATTTTAAAATGGAAATATATAGTATACGTTTTGAATTTCGCCTCTCATTTTTTTTTTCTCATTTACTGTTGCGTACAGACATAAATATTATGATTATAATAAATTTTATGGGCTTATCTTCCCAACTTCTCACCTACAAACAGTGGCACACCCATTAGCAGTATTAGATTTTCTTCTTTTTGGAACGAATTTCAAAAAAAAAAAAAAAAAAAAAAACACTTCTTAAATTATTCGGAAATTATTCACAAATAACACCTTTTAGTATTTTGTTTTAATGGGTAATGTGGGTGTGGCTGCAGGGCGCACCCGGTAAAGTCTGCAGTAATTCCGAGTACACACGGTGTTTGGCATACGTAGGCATGCCGTTTGTTTAACGGAATGCAACACGATCATTTATATTTCATTAAACTGTGCAGCATGGTACATAATATTTAATATATAATTTAGTTGCGTTTTGAAATATTCTCATTACTCGAATTATTCGCGAATACTGACACCCATTTTGAGAGTCGCTGAGCAATACCGTGTCCTTATTGTTTTACTCGAGACAAATACCTACTCTGTTTCCATATAATTGAAAATTATAGTTTTACAGCAAATGGTATAGTTTCTAAATTATAGTTTTTTTAATTTTTTTTTAGTATATTGAAATAATAATGAAAAAACTAAAACATTTATTTGATTTTAGAAGCGTTTAGATGAAAGAAAATATACAATTATTGTATATTTTCAATGTATTAGAATTTTTTTTTCTATATTTATTGGCAAAATGTTTTTGATTGCGTATAAATATACCTACTTGAAAATTTAATACAAGCTTCGTTGTAAATTAGTTGTTTATGTTCTCAATGTTATTTAATTAAGTGTTTAAAGAATTATTAATTAGACGAAACTCGTAAAAATCACGAAAATATTAAGTAGAATATTGGTAATAAGATTTTAACAAAAAAAACAAACGGATATATTTTTCACGCAAAGACTAATTGTTGTTAATGAAAAAATGATTCTATGCGAAATTCGGTTAAACTTCATGTTTTGAAAGGCGGTACTATTTACGATTTGAAAAATAATAAATTCATAAGTTTTCCAGTTTTTTCGATTTATTAGGAAAATCTCTTGGAAAATCAAAAAAAAAGCTTTCCTTAAGTACCATACCACATCAATTTCTTTTCAACAAATGTGCTACACTTGAAAATAGGAGCAAAATTTATCGTAGAAAAATTGTTTACAAAAAAAATTTAAATAAAATAAACATCATTGTAAAACCAATACATTCCTCGCTCCTCTCAGAATCTATAATGTTCTATTATGCCTCTACATATAATTTAGTTTTTCTATATAAATAAAAAAGGTGTCCATTATACATATAATTATAAAGATTATTTTCTTTGTCTTAGCCCAATGATTTATTTTTTATTCATTTTTATCATAAAAATGTACGTTTTTAATTATTTTAACCATTTTGATATACTCGGGAGATATATCTATTTATAAAATATGAATTATTACCCATCAATATAAAACAATAAATACCAATGAATTATAAATCCCCCCTATTGATTATTATTTATATAATATAAAACTATTTTTTTTTTATTTAAAATATCTTTACGTTTTAGTCAGAAAACTCAATAATTTATAATGTGTTACACACTCGTATATATAAGTAATAAAAAAAAAATTCCGAACGTGTACATTTACTTGTTTAACCTGCAATTGTGTCAGAACCACTATAATAATAAGAGGGAAGTTAGATTATCAGTTTAACTAAATAGTAAATTAATTAATGGTAATAACTTACCTATTGGTACCTATAGTTATTTGATTTTAATTATAATTTTAGGACAGATTTAATGATAATAATTACCTATACTTACAAAAATAACATAAATTAAAAATTGATCTAAATCCTGAAATCCTAAATTACGCCACTGCACCAATAACTACTAAGTTTATCGTTATTGCATTCAGTATTGGTTCGCTGTATAAATGGTATTGTAACATGCCCGACTATAATAGCGGCCTATCTATAAGAAATATCAGCTGATCTATTTGTTTCAAAATATAATTTCTTAGGATGTATAATATAGCCAATATAGGTGAGGTTAGGTTTGTATCTACATAGTATATAATATTAAATCGAAACACTGACATTTAGTGATACTATTATTGCTGTAACAGTCGAGTGATGTTTTCGTTCACAATACGAAGGTGGTGTTGTAATTAGTAGATGGGTATTAGGCCTGTATATTATTTAATATTGTACTTTGATTTTAAGATGTTATAAGGAGATAATAATGTTGTATACATTGTTTATATCGATAACGTTTTATAGGTACCAGCTACGTCTTAAATTATTATCATAAACATAGGTATTATCTATAATATAATATAATATGTGAGTCATGGTTGATGAAAACATTTTTATTAGTTTTTTTTTTTTTTTTTTTATTTTTTTTTGTTTAACCAGTGAAATACGCAGTCGTACCTACATTAAATAGGAATTTCGTGTACTTAGATTTCGATATAACCTACAATAATAAAATATACTGAATTATACCACTGACGGAATGTAATGGGATAGCAGGTGGTGTACAATAGCGAGGAATGCGACTAATACCTATAATAGTGGCGTTGCTTACACCGAAATTCTTAAAACGTATGTTTTTTGAACGCAGGTAAACACGCGTTTTGGATCGAAACGTGACATCTCGTCCGTATTCGGTTATTTCGAATCGTTTCTTTTTTTTCTTTTTTAACGGCATTCGAATTGCTTCCATAAAAAATAAAAAACTAACTCTTTGCGACAACCGAGTTACGTGCGCGATTCGTCCGCATTAATAATAATTATCTCTATTCTATATATTCTTTGTGAATGTGTTCTTATAAATAATATTTAAAACTGCCGGGTAAACGAAAAGACCAATGCTAGTATATTGACGAAATCGAGGGGTTGGATTCCGGGCCCACCCCTTGGGTCGTATATATGTTTACCAATTATTTTGGAATTTTTTTTTTTCACGAAGTAGTTTATGTGATAACATGGTCAAATCCGTATTATAGATATTAAAATATTTTTGTTATCTATGGTCGAATCGGGTCAAAGTTTCATTTCGTTTCGGTGGTTCGACGTTGTCTCTTATCATTGATTTACATGGTTACGAAATAAATGTGCCAGGATCGCTAATGCAGGCTTGCACTATTGCATATTTTACAGGAAATACGTATACCAGTGTGGATATCATTGAAAGATTCTCTTCTAAGAAAAACCGGAGGTTAGACTTTGTATTATACATTTATAACATGCATTATAATATTATATTTAATTAAATAAAATAATGTCTTATTTTATGCATTACAATATTATATTTTACAAGTACAAAAAAAAAGCCCAATTCCCGTGTCTATTAATAAAATTATAACTGTTATTTTTTTTTTAAGAGTGGGTGAACATATATTTGACTCCCCCTCCTCACGTAAGAAAGACCTAGGTACACCGCTATTTGTGTTAGAATTGAAAAAACGGCGGATGGATTTTTCATTGTGAATATTGAATATTTTATGTAAAATTTAAAATATAAAATGTTATGAAAATAAAGAACTTCCATTATTCATACAAGGTCTTGTAAAATGTGTTTAACACGTATTATACTATTTATAATAATATATCTTAATCATTAACACAGCTTTGTTTTTGCTTGTGGTAATTAATAAGGCATTTCGGTACAGCGCGGCGTTATGAAAATTGCATTAATCATTTACGTTAAGCGTACATATACAATTTAAAAATTTGTATTTTGTAGTGTAATTAAATAATTTATTATGTTTGGATTCCCTTATCCTGCAGATTGCGTCATTGAATGCTATTATCATAGCAGTACCCAGGTACTTTAATATTCGATTTAATACTTATTAAAACGAATATATCCGTTATTGTAGAAGTATTGAATAAAATATAAACCGAAGTGGTTAGAAATTTTTATTAAAACTATGCATATGACTTATTGGTTTGGAAAAAAAAATGGTATTCCTGGTGTACCTATAGGTACCTGTACGCCGCGTATAACCTTTACCGTAAAATGTCATCGATCAAAAATTACGTATCTATTGTACCTAATTACACGATTATAATTTAAAAAAAAAAAAATAAAAATATATGTATAAGCAATAAAGGGGAAGGACACAAACACAGACTCATATTATATCCATTATATACTATATAGAGTGGAGTCACCATCTATATGATCACCTTAATAATTTGTTCATACTCTTATCTCTGTTATTTTGTCCATGGTTCTCGAAATCAAATGAAAATGTAACCATGTACCTGTACTTTACAATTGAGCCAACATTTGGTTAATATTTCACAGCACTATAAGAAATGCTGTGAGATACATACATTTTGATTTTTTTAAATTTCATTTTTACATTCTATGGTCATCCTATGTTATCTATTCGTTTGTAAATTTGTAATAATTGATATCACCCAGTAAATTAATTCGACATTTAGATGAATACAACAATAACCATATTATGGAATATAAAATTACAAGAGTATACCTATTATTAACGAATAAAATACAAATGAGTGATCACAGCAGGGATACTGCAGACCGTGCAGGTATAATGACTCAACCCTAATGTTATAAAGATTTAGTTGTTTTGCATGTGGATATTTATCAGTTATCATTATCAGACTGTTTATTGACAGTAACAGGTACTTTCCTGTAATAAAATGAAATAAAAATATAACATGGATATTGTTGTATGTTTACCAGAGATGGTTACTTTAGGGTTTAAGATATTATGTATAATAATATGATGAAATACTACACGAGTACTAAAACAAAAACAATAATAACACGTCTTGGTTTATCCAAAAATGTTAAGGCCATTGAGGCCCATAACTGCAGTTCAAACTTGTTACCATTTTTCTTTATCTCGAGGTACTTCACTAAATTCGTCTATTCCTTGTGGTTAGTTGTTCCAAATGTTCCAACCCATCGGTGTTTCGGGCTCCCAATTAGGTGTGTATCGACATTTTTTCGCCGGGAGTTTGGTGTACCATTTTTGCTACCTACCTATTGATTCGGTCCTCATTGTTACGTGACCATGCAAACTCGATCACTTGCGTCGAATTTCAGCCATTATCCAAATAGTTCTTGCACCATTTGGTTTAATTCGATTTCGTTTCAAAAGTTTACCAAACGTATTAACGTACTATATTAATCGCGTCCGCTATATGCGAGAGTACGAGTCGATTGTCTTCGTTTTCAATCGGGGAGAATATAATAGGAGAACCAATCATTTTCGCGATTTGTTTCTTTGCCATGGCGCGTCGCGATATTTTCCCTCCCAACGACCGCGGTGGCTGTTGTGTTGGTCATACTGACGCTGACGTACGGGACACACCGTGAGAAAACCGTCAGAGGGCGTCGCTGCCGGCGACGAGCCTCTGCGCCTGAACCGGGACGGGAGCGTCCGCGCTGCTCCGACGTCTAGCCAATGACCGTACGACGCGCCACCGTTACATTTTCTCTCTGGGCGTCTCGCGTGCACGTCGTTTATTCGTTTTCCGTTCGTCCTTCGTCGCAAACATTTCAAATATCACTTTTCTTTCTTTCCGATTGATTTCGCCCGAAGCATCAATGACATAGTTTTCAGAAAAACAAAAAAAAAAAAAAAGGTTTCGCGTGTACGTTTGCTTGTACAATATTATAAAAAAACGTAACAGAATTTTTCGATAAAATTATAATAGTAAAAAAAAAAAAAAACTAGTAAAAAAAAAAAAATTTTATTTTGTATCGAAGCGACCGACGACGACGCCCAGTCAACGTGGCCATCGCAGACGCAGTCACTCCTCCTCATCGTAAGTAGACATTTTGTTACAAATTGTTTAGCGATATACGCGAAATATTTTAATCAGACATATCGGTTTTTTACGATTTTCTAATTTTTTTTTTTTTATTCAACGGAAAACCGCCCAGTCACAGGTTGGCGCGTAATTTACGTAATTTTAATCCACGTGTGAACGCTCCTTTTTCAACGATCGTCACCGATGCGGCGCGCCCGTTGACCCCGATAATTTTTTTTTTATTATTATTATTACTACTGTACACGATCTGTTATTCAGTTCTACGCGCGCTTTATTTTTTCAATTTTTGTAATTTTCAACCTTGCCGTTGGAATAATATTTTCGTTTTACGCGACGCAGAGTCGCCGCGGACAATTTCGGATTTCTGAAATTCTTATAAAAAATTATGTTCGTCGATTTATACGCATTATTCATTTTTTTTTTTTTTGTTAAATAAGAAATATAAAATTACTATTAGGTATAGGATTCCCGCGTAAATACGCGGCGGTTATTGAAAACGTGTAGTACTTGTTGCTTTTCTCCGTCACATCGGCTTCCGGCCCGGCGGAGCGCTCGGTATCATTTAATTATCGGTAGTACCGTTTTCGGGGTCAACGGTCGCGCGCCGCCGTTCGTGTTTCTCCCGTGCGACCGCGGCCGCGCCCGCCAAATTTCCGTCCCGTCGCGCGTCGTCGACGGGAATTCCACGGTCCCCGCGAAACGGACGCGGCGGCGTTTTCGCGGCCGACCGCTCAGCGGCGCCACGTCCGCGTCCCGCGTCGTTACGCGTTCCACGTAATTATCGATTCGCGCGCGCAACGTGGCGACGGCGGCCGGTGGCGTCATCGTCCGGCGGTGCGGTGCCGCGCGCGCTAGGAACAGCGGCGACCTCTAGCGCGACGTGCCCGCAACAGTTCAGTGACCTCGGCACGTGTACCAGATGCCGCGCGCCGGTCAGTCGTCCAATCGTTATCATTGCATCGCATTGCGTGCGCGCGCACACGCGTTTGTGCGTGCGTACGGAACGATAAAAAAAAAAAAAAATTAGGGTTAGTACCTCTCCCTCCTCCCGATCGCTCTTTCACTCGCTCGCGCGCGCGCACGCACACACACACACACACACTCTCTCTCAACGCTATCGTTCGTCTATTGTGCGTGTGTGTGTGTGTTGGTTTTTTTTTCCTTCATGAATACTCATTACGAAACCGAATTCGATAATAATAAAATAATTCCGTCGTTTTTTTTTTTTCCTCGTCGTCGTTCCCGGTGTTTTCTCCGCCGTACACCTCTCGTCCGTATTGTTGTCGTATTATTACAACAATATAAACCGTCCGTCCGTCCGTCCGTACGCGCCACGTATAAAAATAATAATTATTGTTCTTCTCCACTTCCTCCTCCTGCGCCCGGCCGCCGCGTTCGTGTGAAACACTACGCGGCGCGGCGCGTGTGAACGATGTCGACGGGAAAACCGTTTTTTTTTTTTTTTTTTCCTTCCTATTTATTTTTTTACGACGCAGCGGCGCAAGCGCATTGCCGTGCGACGCGACGCGTGTGCCGCGGCCGAAAGTCCGACACCGCAGATGCGATTGCGCGCGCGCGCGTGCGGAGCGGCGACGACGACGACGACGACGAAAACATTACGGATGTTCGTCCAACACAAACCAATTATTGTGCAATTTGTCATTTTTTTTTTTTTTTTTTTTTATTTTACCTCGATTTTTCGTCAATTGTTGTAAGTATGGGTATTACGCGCGCGCCATTCGATTGTTTTCCCACGGGGTACCCCGTATACAGAGGAGTCGGCCGATTTTTCCGAACGTTTTCTCACGGCTGTTGTTATGTTGTTTACGCCGTTTGTTTGTTTTTTTTACAATATACTACGCGTGCGGGTAATTTGTGTGTGTGTGTGTGTATTGTTTGTATACACATGCCTACCGAATGAGGGGAAGAGGCGATCGCGTGTGTCGCGTCCCTCTCGTTTTCCCGTCCCGTTCGACCTCCCCCCCCCACCCACCCGCGGCGTTTTTCGATCCGCTACAAGAGGGTGTTTACTATACCGTACGCCGTTCATTGACGTTTACAATTCCTCCGACGGTCCGACGAAAATCGATTCGCGCCGATAAACATCATACTAACGATCGGGTGCCGTCGCGCGATTTTGCGTTTTCGTGTTTCGAACGGCGGCATAACAATCCGGATCCGACGACGGCGCGCCCGTATACAGCGTACGAGCGCGTCGTAATGTTCCGCACGCCCGTGTCGAGGGGCCAACGGCTCCGTCCCCCGAAACCGTCGCGTGCGAACCGCTCGCCGTTCAATATTCGACGTCATTTTCGATCGCGCCCCGCGACAGTCGATTTATCGTCTCGTCAATGTCGTTAGTTATGACGGTAACGCGGAACGCGCCGCGACAGTGCCCCGTTGTCGCGGACGATAATGTCGTCGTTCAGAAACGGCGTGTGTACCGCGGGTCGCGTTCGGCGTCCTCCGCGGACGCGTTTCGCGCGCGGTGGCCCGAACGAACGAACGAACGCCCGAAAAATCGGAATCGCACGCAGTTGTTTTTATCGACCGGACTCGCCGATTCGTCGAACACGTCCGGCGGCCACGCGGAACGCTCCGTAGTGCATTGTTGTTATCGCGACGCTTCGTTTCGGGGGGGGAGGGGGGTGTCGACTATTATTCGATCCCGTCCCACTTACGATTTTTCAATGTTGACCATTACCCGCGTGGACGGCCGCGGAAAAACGGTCCCGGCGCCGCCGTGTGCTGCAGCGTCGTCGTTACTCACTTGGTCGTTTCGCGTCGTGGAAAAAAAGAAAAAAAAAACAACGATTTTCTTATTGTTTCCGTTTATTTTCGCGTGCGTGTCGAGTGGAAAACTGTCGTAGAGAAAAAAAAAGAAAAAAAAACCGCGCCTTCCCCCCCGGTTTTCTGCTTATACGCATCGCGTCCGTCCCGTTGACCGTGTTTCGTTGACATAAGAATATTATATTATTATTATGGGCACGTGTTTAGGGTAAATAAAACGTGCGGAAAACGTGATCGAATAGAGTTCCCGAATAATCGAGTTTTTTCGAGTGTTGATTCGGGAATAAAAAAAAAAAAAATCTCGGCGTTTTTTCCTCCCCTTCGCGCGTAATTACATAAGCCCGTATTTATTGCGATCGATCGCGGATATTATAATTTTTGATACGACGATTTGTCAATATCCCGCGGGTCGTCGTTTATTCTTACCGGGCGTTACGGCGGCAGAGGGATTACTCGATTGCACAACAATAATTGTTGTACCAGGGGGAGGGGATGGTAGGGGGATAGGTACCGCTTCGCCGGCAGTGTGTAACAGCGATGGCGGGACGGGCAGGCGGATTCGCGTTCGCGCGCAGAACCACGCAGTAGTTTTCCCCGCAGTAGGGGTTTTCTCGACAGTCCGAAAAGAGAAAAAAAAAAAACCGTAGGAGAATTTACGGCGATTGTCCGAAAACTGCCGCGCGCGCGCAATAAACGATGATATAACAACCGACGTGGAGGTTCGGTGAAATTTTCGAAACGTTCTGGCGGTTTTTTCCGCGTTCTCCGTGTTTTTACAGGTACGACGGCCGCGCAACGCGGGATGCGACGTCGTTCGTAGCAGCGGACGAAAATTACGGAACTACCAAACACGTTTTGACAGACCCGCGCGTTCGGAACCGCGTTTTTCGTTGGCAGCGCGACGTTCACGGTGTCCGAACGGCGGAGCGGGGTACGGGGAAAGACGGAGCGATAGAATACAATGTAATAATGTATTACGCACAATAATACTTTTGTATAGCGTCTTTGGTGCGTGTGTAACGTGCATAGAGACGTCAGAGTTTCGCGCGGCGGCGGCGGCGGAGGAGTTTGCGCGGCGTCAGAGTGCAAGATCGTAACGCGCGCGGCGGAGGGGGCGAGAGAGAGCCGTTCACGAAAAAGGAGTGAAAGGAAAGAGGTATTTTTCCGTCGTCGTGTACGCGTACGTGTTGCGACGTTGCCGTCCACGGTTCGCTCGCGGGGAGGGGTGGGGCGAGGGAACGCGCGCGCTTCTCCTCCGCCGTTCCGCAACTGTTTCACCTTCGCCGCGCGCGCAACTTCCTCGGCGGTCGGAGGGGCGCTTCGGCGGCCGTGGTCGGGCTCGCGAGGGGGCCCGCGCCGCGAGATCGATGTTCCGTGTGGGCGGGCAGGCGGCGGGGGGCCGCTCGGCCAATGGTAGCAAATCAAATATGGCCGCCGCCGCCGCCGCCGCCGCCTGGCGCGCGCCCGTCCGTGCGAATAACGCGCGCCGCCGCCGCCGTCGCCGTCGTCGGTATCCGGGCCCGCGACCGTCCGACGGCGTACCGGGCCGATATTCGCTTCAGTTCTCTCGATCGTGCCGTGTGTCGTTTCATTCGGTCGCGGTTTTCGCGCCAATCCGTCACGTCGGTTCACGAAAAACAAGAAAACCATTAAATTCGTAATATCGTCGCGGTTTTTTTTTTTCTTTTTTTTTAAAAAACACTCTTGTTCGTCGATCGGTTTTATATTTATTTATTTATTTATTTATTATTTTTTTTTTTTTTGCTATACTTCTAGCGATGCGCAGACATTATGAAATAATTTTTTTCTTCTCTCAGACTTTTTAAAACTCGCGCGCGATTTATTATCTATTTTTTTTTTTCTTTCGCCATTTCAAACACGAGACGTGTGTCAGACGCGTCGCCCAGATTCTGTAGAGTTTTGGCGGCGGAAAACCGTCACAGTTCAAGTATAATATCCGCGCGTATTATAATATTGTATATTACAGGGGACAGGTGACGTATTATTATTATTTTTTTTTTTTTAACAATTATATAATATATTACGATAAGTATTGTGTACTTTTTTTTTTTTTTTACACTGTGTTTTATACTTGTAATGATAAATTGTGTATACGGATAATATGTAGTGATAGTTTTTTTTTTTTTTTGCGAGAATTCGTGTCCGCGAGATACGTCGCGCCGCGCGAAAATCAGGAATGCCGTAGCGTGTAACGTTTTTAGAGGGGAAAGTAAAACATAAAAATATAATGACCGTAAAGGCAAAATCGTACGACGGGTCAGAGTGGCGGGGGGAGGGGAAGGGGAATTGGCGCGAGGTCAGAGTGGTTATTATTTTTTGCGGCGCACGCTCGTAGGCTCGGCCGGGCAAAATATAATAAAAAAAAAAAAGCGTTCGTCGGACGCGAAGGGGGGAAACGATAATCGTGCGCGCGCGTTTCTCTCTGCGGCCTCCGAAGAATTTCAACGTACAACACAGTCGCGGACGGTTTTTTTTTTTTTTTTTTTTTCCCCCGTTTCGCATTCCGTTCGCGCGCGTATATAATATCGGCAATACGTTTTATACCGTCGCAATCGCGCGGTCCGCCCCGGTACACGCTCGGTTATTTCGTACTGTTACAATGTGTTCGCCGTCGGGAATATCCGCTATCGTCGCGTTTACATTTTGCTTTTCCACAGATATTGTAAATGTATTATTTTTTTTTTTTTTTTTTTTTCCCCTCTTCTCGTCTGTAATGTCATAGCGTCTCGCCGCGACAACGCGGCGGTCATTGAATTGTATACAGGACGCGTGTGCGGATCGCCGCACGGCCGACGGAACCCAGACGCCGCCGCCCGAGGAGGAGGAGGAGGAGGACCCGACGACATGTGACGTGATGTGCGAAACCGCCGTCGCGTTACGCGCACCGTGTACGAATCGGAAGGGCATGTATCGGAGAGAGATATCAGGCTATGGCTGTTTGTGTTCTATAAAGTCAGTCTTTTTCTCTCTCCTATTTACCCGCCGAAAATACCTACACGCACACACGCGCGCGCGACGGGAGGACGTTACCGGAAACGCGCGCGAACTGCCTGTCGGACGCGCCTGTTCGGGGCGCCTCTACTACTGCGACAGCCCGTGTTCGCCCCGCGCAATGATGACGGGCACCGTTGTGTAACCGACGATAACGTCGCAATATGTGTTGTAGTTTTTTTTTTTTTTTTTTTTTTTTTTGTTTTTTTATTGTTTTGTTTTTTATTACCCGTGCACATTATTATTGTCGTTGTCCGATGTCCGTTTTACGGTCCGGACGTGTTCCCGATACCGGGTCTTTTCGCGCGCGCTTATTTGCCGCTCGGCGGGAGGGAGGGAGGGAGGGAGAAATACGCGCACGTTCGCAACGACGACGACTGTGTAACGTGTCGAAATATTTACGGTGTTTTCGCATCGCCCAGAGTTATGTGCAATCGTCGATCCATCGCGTGTTATTCGGCGCGGGTGACCTCGCCTCGCGCGTTGCCGGGATCGCGGGCGTCCGGTTGACCGCTACCGGTGGTTTCGACCGTTTTCGAATCGAACAAGCGGTTTGCTATTGTCGCGCGTCTTTTCGTCAATACGTTTACGCACGCGTACGCGTCGGCACGAAATCGCGACGTTTTACAGTAATTACGCCAGACGCGCGCGTTTTTGTACCGGGGGATTTTTTTTTTTTTCCCGGAAAGTCCGCGATAATTTCGTTCCGCGGCCGTCCGTCGATATCGCGGCGGCGTGCGGCGCGTACGCCGGAAGCGTTCGGTGTGAATTATCGCGCGCGCCGCGGGACGGTGTACGGGGTTTTTCGTGCGCGGGCAACCGATGCCGGGGCCCCGGATGATACGGAAACGGCGCCTCGCACGCGAATGTAACGGTTTGATTATGTTCGCGGATTTTCGACCCGGCAATATCTGTAAATCCGTGGCGACAAATATAAAAACCACCACCCCGCCCTTTTCGGGGGGGGGGAGGGGCCTCCGGCGTTCCCGAGCCCGCGGGAGTTCGACCCGGCCCCGTACGCGAACGTATCGCAATATTTATTTTGAAATAACCCCCCTCCCCCCCGTCCGTCCGTCCGTCTTATACAGACGTAATTGCGACGCGCGCAATAAAACGGACGGTACGGACGCCGTTATGTTTTCCACTGTAACACATTGTTTTCGTAAACCTCGACGGACGCGGTTTTCCCGCTACCGTCCCCCCCCCCGGTAGCCGCCGCGTCCGTTTTCTACAAGCCGCGCGAACAGTGCGCAACCGCGAGGCGCTAACAACAGTACCCAAGTCCCGTCCTTGAGGTTTCGTCACATCGGCAGGCTTCGGCTCGCGTTCCGCTCCCGCCGTGTAATACGATAAAACGCGGACGCGCGTCCGCAATAATCGCGAGCGCGCAATTCAAACGTACGCGTCCGTGGCGCGCGTTTCGACTTTCGACCGCTTTCAGACGCCTCGGAAATCCGCCGCTCGATTCTGTGTCTGTGCGACCCGGCGGCCTTTCGAAAATTCGATTCCGTAAGCGTTTCGATACCGGGGCGTCGACGGGAGATTTATGTGTATTTATATGTATATATATACGTATACGGGCGGTACGGTTACAACATTACGACGGCGGTACCGGGCGCCTCCGATAATACGCGCGTTTATTTGTGTTACTAGCCGCGGTAATGCAAACAACACCGTCCGCCGTGTACGGGGCGCGCAAAACCCGCAGCCGGCTCGTATAGGCTCCAAAGCCCGCCCCTGCCTCCTCCCCCCCCGCGTATAAAACGCGTATTCTACAGTATCGTCTACGACGATAAATGCGGTCGTACGGCGCAGAGACGACGCGGCGCGATGCGCGCAGGCAATCTGAGAAAAAAAAAAAAAAACAGGGCGCATTTCGTCCACGGGTTTCGCGCAACAGCGCCGCGTAACGACACGGCACTCCTCGCGAACGGCTTCGCGTTTCCTCCGCGCCGGTTCCTCTCGGTCCGTCCGATCGCGAAACCCGACGTCCCCCGGACGGGCCGACCGGTCACACACAGACACGTCTCATTACCCGCGGCGACACTCGCGCAGACCCGCACTGCTGACGTCCGCTGTCCCCGCCGGGGCACGCGGTTACAAAAGCGCCGTTACGCGTACGCGCGGCGGCTCCCGCGGTATTACGGGCGCGAAAATCTCGCCGACGCGGCGTCAATACGAACGGCCGTCGGCGCACTCGCGTCGTCGCTACCGTGTCGTATCGCGTTTGTCGATCGGCGGTGCGGATTCCGCGAACGTTACGGCCGCCGCGTAACGGTCGGGCGTTCTGTACGCGCACACCAATCAACAATCGGGTTGCGTGCGCCGGCGGCCGGTCCGGCGAGCGCGCCCGGAGGGACGGGCCACGACGGGGGTACGGGTTTTTCAAAAATGTAATCGCCGGTTTTTTCCGACCGACCGCCCGGTATCGGAGGCTGATTAGCCGCGTTCGATTAAACTAACGCGGTGTACGCGCGTGTTTGTAGTCGACGGCTGCACGGGTCTCGCACAGCAGTACGCGAACGTGACGCACGAGTTGCGTACAAAAAAAAAAAAACCGTCGGTTTTATGATGACGACAGACAAGGAAGGATAACGCGCGTTCCCCGCCGTTTCCCGAACATTGGTTGATTGAACGGTTTCCGGGGGGCACACACGCAATGTTTCGACGATCGGAATCGAAAACGGGTCGGGTTCGGAAATTACGAGACGAAGTGAATTTTTCTATTTTTCCGCGTAAAACGTATTTGTAAAAAAGTTACGTTTTCGTTAGCAATGAAATAAATAACAGTTGGCAATGATTTAATCGCATACTCGCGCATGCATGCCGCCCCGGTACACGCATAACGACGTTTTATTGAAACGGCGCGTCGATCATAAATCGCGCGTCCGCATACAACTGTTGCAGCATTATTTAAGGACGCACGATTCCACTGCGCACAATAATTGTAAGCGTTCCGATAACCGTAGGTGTCGGATGATTACTCGAATTGGATAGAATTTGTTTTTTTTTTTTTGCGAGACGGCGGTACGAGTACCCGTGGTGGTGGTATGTATGTGTCTTTTAAACATTTACAGCGAAATGGGCGTACAAACGCCATGCATCGGATAACATCGCACGCAGCCGATATGCCGCGTTGTTATCGACTCGCCTGAGTGTTATTGTATCAGAGAAGCGAACATTGTAATAATTTGTTCGGATAGTCGTGAACCGTTTTTTCGCTGACAGCCTTACAGAGGCTAAACTAAAACTGCATTTATTATGTAACCACGAGGCGTGAACGAATCGGTACAGTCATCATAACTGCAGGTCACGGCGTTTAAATTACTCGTATCATAACGTTAATAATACAATATTTATTTTATTTTTTTTGTTAAGAACTTTTACAACTGCATATATAATACGCAAGTATCAGAAACAAATTTATCTAACCGTTATTTGTTCGTAATAAAATATGATACCGTTTTAGTTGACATCGGCTATAATTTTACTGCAGCGGTATAAATCTGAATCGAAAAAAATTTTCGTTTTACAGGTGATTTATGTTATCACCTATTACAACGAAAAAGGTCGTATCGTCAGCTCGTCCGAAGAGATTGGATTAGAAATTGAAAAAGTTAGATAGGACCCCCCCCCCCGTACAAACAGATCTGTGGTGTTCTTAAGAGATAAAATAATTTTTAGTTTAAATTTGATAATTTTTTTTTATTATCTAAAGTAATTGACCGTACGTTCGCGTTTTCCAGACTCGAGGTTTTATTTTAACCGAGCACCGGTGCACCACGGGATTAATAGCAGTGCGTTTTGGACCGATTAAATTGCATTTTACGGTTTGATTATGTCATATATATATATATATATGTGTATATTATACGTGTACTGTTGACACCGATGTTATAGACGTATATTGTACTTGCCCGTCTTTATATGGGATAGTAAATATTGTGCGGGTGTACAACTGTTCGCGCGTTTTTCAACCGTAAGCTGTTGTTTGATAATTTATATTATAGTTATACTCGATCATATCGTATGTTGAACTAAAATCGGTGTGTATTTTTATATGAGTAGGGTACACGAAATGAGAATTTACAGTTTTTCGTGATTTTTAGACGACATTTAGTTTCGTCAACGTTTTTTAATTTTAACGCTTTATACGGAAAAATGTCCGACGTTATTACACGGTTGGCGTTCAACATTTATACTACGAGTGTACACCGTATGCCGAAGAAGTATCTCTTATTATTGTTTTACCAAGGTCTGTGAAGATTTCCTTTTTTTTCTTTAGAAAAACGTTTTTTCGGTTAGTAAAAATGTTCTTAATTACATTGATAATAGTGTTGTATGCCTTGAAAGATGTAAAATTTTCACCCATTCATACGTTAATTTAAAAAAAAAAAAAAAAAAAATGATCCGGATTCCCAACGCTTTTTTCTAAAAACTGTAAATAGCTGACATATTGGTTTTACATTTGTTGATTACTGGGTGACCTTTTGCTGTAAAAGGTAAAATATACGACTCGTACACTAATTTACCAAAACGCCTTATTGCGTACCACTAGTATTGATAATTACCAGGTAATATGTTCGGTAGTGCTAGTTTACCGATATACGCTCATAATCGTTTTATGATCGTAATGATATATATCGTTACTTATACCTACCTAAAGTACATACAATTACCGCCCGTAATGCGAAATTTAATAATAGTGTATGTACCGTAATTTTATTATCTATCAAATGGTAAATAAAAAACACATTTTAGATTCTCAGTGGAGCGAAGAAGCTTATTGGTTTTACAAAGACGTTTATTTAATTTTTTTTCTGTGGACAAATTTTCTATCGGCAATTTTGCTCCAATTTAGAAATGATAGTAAATCGGTAAAACAAATATTAGTAAAGAAAATGCATAAAGACTATTTAATTATATTGCTATACAATATGACATATACAGTGTGTTTCATTCAAATGGTAACATGAAATATTTCTGTTCAGTGATCTCGGATTGAATTGGGATTTTCAAGAGAAGATAAGAAATACTGAAGTACACATTTTGCACGGATTATTAAATTTCTTAACCTTTCAGTGCGCGCATGCGCAATAAAACTTGCATTTTTTTTAAATGGAAACACCCATTTCCAACAGTGTATTTCCTTAATGTAACGACGACTAATGTGCATTTTTCGTTATAAACTGTTCAAAACTAAATTAGTCAGTTTGATAATTCGTCTATAAAAACTTACAACCCGTCCTTGCAATATTCGTTCAGACTTCCGGGTGTAATACCGTAAAGAAATCATGTATACTGTAGTTTTACAAATATTGGGTATTTTCCTCCCCCCCCTATACGTATAGCGAAAATGATTTAGCAGCTTTGGTTTCTTTACACCCATTATGCATCGTAAAATATGGTGGATTTTTTTCCGGTCACTTCAGCGCATGATACTGAATATTTGAACGGTTTTCATTCTATTCCTGGCGGGTTTTCGCGAACGTAAAATAATAATTTTCCGCGCGTTGTACGAAAACGGTCCCTTCCGAATCGCAGACAACGGAAACGATTTCGGTATAAAATATTATAATTATATTTCGGGTACAGTCGACAGTGCTATTGACGCTTGCCGCGTGCGTGCAGACAATAATATTATTACGACGGATTCTGGTGGTGGAATTACTATATAATACAAACGATAGGCGGGTCGTTCGGGGGGGGAAGAGGAGGGAGGGGTTGTTCGGCGCGGTAGAAGGAGGGGGGAGGGGTGTGTGTGCGCGTATGTGTATGGGAGGGGGGGGGGGTAATGATATCTGTGATGGCCAGGGTGCGATTAATCCGCTGTCGGCCGAAACGGAAATCCAACATGGCGGCTGTAAAAATACACGCGTACGTGTACGCGCGTGCACGTTCACGTAATGTCTATAATATCCCGGCCGAAATGGGCGTGTACGGCCGTTGTGTCCCTTACGCGTTTAACGGCGAAAGTACGTGTGTACCGTGTACGTATACATACATACATACATACATACATATATATATGTATATGCGTACACGCGTAGGTGCGTATTAGTATTGTATACACATGCGTGTACACGTGCGCGTGCGTGTGCGTTTAGACACGCACGATTGTTTTTATTTATTTTTTTATTCTCCCCGTTTTCGGGCGTTCGCGGCCGCGTGCATCCTGCGGGCTATTATATTGTCACTGTATTCACTCGTATTGCGTGCCGTGCGAAGTTTTCGGGGTTCAAACCATTATCGTTACACCGCGCGTACGGTTCGGTACGAATACACGGCCATTATTATCGTGCACACGCGGTTGGCGCGTCGGGCCATCGTGGCGATTGTTTACCGGGTACGCACGGTTGGTTTTGTTTTGTTTTTTTTTTTTTTTATCAAGTAAATTTTTTTATACGTTGCGGACGAACGGGTTTTTTTTGTTTTTTTTTCTAAAAAAAATACATATATTTTATAAATTAGGCGCTGCGATTTATTTCGTTACTTACTGTAATGAGTTTACTCTGAAAAAAAAAAAAAAAAAACGAAAAATAAAATTTCCTACAAAACATATATTATTATGTAGAGGACGCCGCGCGCGCTGCTTCCGTTTCACATAAACGCGCACCGCGCGGCAAATTTTCGTTCGACGGGGACGATAATTTACGCTGCTAGCTGGTTTAATTATTAGAGTGAATAGATCCGCTGTTATCACCCTAATATCAAAACCAGCGGCGCAAATTATTGTCACGACCGATCGGAAATGTGCCATTTCGCCGCTATTTTCAGCCGTATCTGCACGTACGGCTGCGGCGTAAAAACCTAATTTAAATATACGAGTAGAAATTGAAATCGGACCATATATCCTAGGTGTAGCGTACCCCGGCGATGGCGCTCATAAAGCTTGTAAGTGACGAGTGAAATATTTTGAAAATTAAAAGAGGACGAGAGTTTATTGTACACGGATAGACAATAATAATACATATTAAATATTGCACTGTCAGAAATAGAAAACGTGGATAGGTGCTGACTTGCTGTTATCATTATAACTGATATTTGTTGATTTTATTTGACTTTGTGCTGTTATTTGTAATTAGTTTTTGTAAATTTTAAAATACCGAGTATAGGTGCACATTTCTTTTGATACAAGGCTCATCGTAAGTTTTACTAGGCGGTAAAATATATGTTTTATGGTGTAAAACTCTTTTTGATCCGCGACCACCAAATTAATTTATATCGATGGGACGATCCCCCTTCCCACTAACATTACATAAGTGTATAATATATATATATATATATTTACTTAAAGTATACAATAGTTGTGGTCGTATAAATTAAATCGTTAATTTTAGGCGATTCAAACATTTTTTCAATTTAATTTATCCAAATTTTCGATTCTAAAACATAACAAAAAAAAAATTACCGAAATCGTTACAGTTATAACTAATCAACATTTGAATAATTTAAAATTATAAAATTACACGATTTAATGATACCCTTGTACTCGAATTGCAGGCGTGATTGGATTTAAGTGGGGTTTGATATTTGAGACTGCCACTTTTAAATCCGCTTCGACATTTAACTTGTTTTATTATCGCTAGTGTTGAAAATGGCGTTTCGCATAAATAAGTTGAAGCGAAATGACGTAATAATTTCCGATTAAATTGACAAATAGCACAGATACTGCGTGATTCAATAGAACTTACTGTCGTAGTATTAAGATATTACGATTGATATGGCCACCGGCGGTATAAGAAATATTACGTTAAATAAAATAATGTCTATACATAACTCTCATGTTTGGTGTACAAATATTGGCGACCCCCCGCCTGTTAAAATTTCACGACCCACTCAGGAGTCGCGACCCCCGGGTTGCGACCGTTGGTCTAAAACGTCAAAAAAAAAAAAACGTGTAATTAGTATTAATATTATTCGTTGGTGTTAGATATTTTTGTGCGATTTTCATCTGTCAAAATTCACGATTCAACCAAGTAGAATGGAAACTAGAATAGAGAAAATAGTTTTTTCCACAGGTGATATTTATTTTTTATACTCGACCCGTACTCAAACGATGAATATATTATTAAATCTTTTGAAAATTATTATTTTTGTACAAAAGAAAACGCGCACATTTTCCCCCTGAAATATGTATTTAAATCTTGCACCGAATATAAACGTGCCAATTTAATAAATCCTGCGATGGCATTTTTCCGTTTTCAATTATTATATAATGTTATGTCTGCACACTTTTAAAGTTAATTCTATTTGAATATTTTTCGATTTTATAAAAGGTTTCCTTTTTTACCATATAGAATTGATATTTTATAAAATATTGTAACGTTTTTCTCCGCGGGTCTCGATTTAAAAACGACGAATCCTTACATAAACGCACTATTATATTTATTCAAATACCTTTTATACATTACCTAGCTGCAACAGTTTTTTTTTTGGTAGTACATATACAAAATGAAAATATACTTGAAAATTCAATTTAAATTAACATATCCAGGTACTGGTCCTTCGATATTTATCGACACCGTCGTTAGGCTTATTGGCTCTGAAAGGGCCTTTTGTTACACTAACCGTGTTTGGTACAGGATTGGCCGACGGGAATCCGTTACTTTCCGTAGACCGTACGCCAATTGCTATTATCGCCGTCACCAGCCAGGGACACCGCTTGGAGGTTCCTACGATGCCTCCAATAGGAGGATATATTATACAATGTTCCCTCCTATATGAAAAATATAAAATTAACTCTTCTTCACTGAGCTATGTATATATTTTTAGATTATATTATACATATCCTGCAGATGTTGCCGTACGCACAAAACAGTTTTGTATTTATTTATATAAATACACACTTAGTAAAGCGTATTATATTTATGTATGCATGTTTAAAAAAGAAATATATATTATTATTATTATTTTTTTTTTTTTAATTTTCTTCCTCTTTAAACTTTTAGAGGCCATTTTTCAATTTTCTCTGGGGTTTTCCCAGCAAATGTGAAAAATCGGGATAAAACGTGGGATAAGCGGGAAAAACGCAGGAAAATTGAGAAAATCGGCACAGCATTAAACAAATATTATTAAAGAAAATTTATAAAGTCTATTTAATTATTTTACTATACAATGACTGTCAACTGAACTTCGCTTAGAATCGTTTTTTTCGTAAGCAACGGTCTATCGTCGATCACGGGTATACATTAAATTGTCTATAACAATGGCTGTACCCGATCCCGTTATCTTAGGAGGACGTCTTTTTTATTACACACCTAAAGTGTCACGTAAACACCCATCGAGTTCATATCCGCCTAATCTGATCATATGGGGCACAGCTGCTTCATATAGGATACCCAATAGCCATCACTCACGCGTCACCACTGAAAATGTTTGGCGAGCTTGCGATGGATTTCGGTATGCTGAACCTATCTAATATTAACTATATAAGTAGTCGTTTACATTATATATTATACACAGGTTTGAATTTTGTCAGAAAATTACGGTTGTTTGGATTGTATTTGTTTAGGGCCGGATTTGCGTCACGACAATGAAAACTCGACGTTGTTATATATCGGAAAATGTATAAATCCCGTTAGTTTGTTTATGTTTGCCGTTTGCTTTTCGCTGTCGCTATCGACATTTTTAGATGGTATATTATTGTGAAAATCGACGGCGACTGCTGCGTAACTTGAATACGATTTAATTCCCGTGGCTATTATTATCGCCATAAAGCTGCAGCGCGATCTCCAACGGCAAACTTGCATGTAAACGTGTTGCCCACTTCAGTTAATAAAACGATGTAATTATTATGTTTACACGTTACGAACAGTAAATTATTGTAACGACGGCCTATTGTTTTGTTACGGCTGTCACCGCGCAAAGCGCAGATGTCGGTATATTGTAGAGAGGAATTTTTATTTTTTTTTTTTTTTTTACGACTGTAGCGCATAAGAATAATTGCCGACTATTATATTATTATACATTATGCAGCTACGTGTAGATCTGTTTGCACGACGGTTATTTTCGTCGAATATACAGCTCACAATATTAGCTAGGTCATTAAACACGTGTGTGTGTGTGTGTGTGTGTGTGTGTGTGTGTGTATGCGTTCTTCTGACTTTTTTTTTATGTTTTCATTTTTTACACGAGTTAGGACAAGTACACCTATATATATATGACACAACAGGCGCAATATATTATAAATTGCGAGTGCCGGACAAAAAACCCATATGTGCGTATAGACGTCATGAATGAATCGAGTTTACGTGCGAGCGGTATTGTATATATGCACCTATATATATTGTGTATTAAATAGGTATATATTTAAAAAATCGCATCGTCGCCCGAAACGAATAACGCGTTTCCAACAATATATTAAATTATTTTTGTAGAGAATTATTAATTTTACTAATTTTACTATATAGTCGTACAAATATATTATACCTATTTAGAAATTCAAACTTCAAAAAAATTGAATTCGATTTATGATTTTTTTTCTAGTATACGGTGATTAAGCGCCTCTTTTCCGTTTTGCGATCGCACGGCATAGCATGTTTTTCGTTCAAAGAGTATTCTGTCGTGCGTACATGAAGGAGTTTGAACCTATTCCTAAGACTTTTAAGCCAGGCATTTCAAACTTAAGCCAGGCATTTCAAACCCGGTTGAAATATTTCCTGATTCGTGTTAAAATTAGCACATCCCTACAGGTCTGCGATTGAATTTGTTTAGACCGCCTTCCCTGCCTCCATTAAATATATCCGTAAGTTTATGTCGAGCAAAGGGAAAACGATTTTTTTTTTTTTTTTTGTTATTTTGCACTACAATGTAAACTCGAAATACAGTTTATTCGAAAATGTATTTCACACCGCAGCAGGTTAACGTATAAATTATAGCACAGTTTACAATATTATCATATTATTGTTTTCTGTTTTTAATTCGCAGTGGCCTGTAGGACACCTTTAGAATTTTTCATTACCTACGCGCGCGTGTAATATATTATAATAGTATTACAAAAGCTGCCTGTACATCAAATTATTATCAATTAATTATTATTCGCCTATTATAATGTTATATGAAATCGTGGGTTTGATAGTATTTTTTTTTTCTTATATTTTTAAATAAAAAGTAATCTTTTTATTTTATTTTTTTTTTTTTTAGGTATGCATATTATATAGATTTAGATACACCTAGTATCCGGACCATAAAAAAAAAAAAAAACGCCTCGTTTTTCTTTCGACATCCTATTAAAAGCATAATATTTAGCCGTATCTGTATAATATTATATATGCGACGAGATTGCTTATAAAATAGAGTGAAAAAAACATACATATATATGCGAAAGAAATTACGTTTTTTGCGTTATTTGATATTAAATTTCGAAAACTTAACAATAGTCAGTTTCAAAACAAAAAAATTAATAGTTAGAATTGTTATTTTCCCCAAGGTATAAATATTATAAAGGTGTCGTATGCTGCAATAATATGGCTGTTTAATAATAATTCAAAGACAATAAATATTATTCTTTGTCGTATAAAAAAGTATAGGAATTAAATTAAAAATCCGATGAGAATATTATACGTCCAATATAATGCAGCCTTTGCCCACGCGAATGCTGTATCTTATTTATGAGACACAGCTAATAGAAGAATTCCATTAAAAAAAATTTTTTTTTTTTTTACCTTAGACTTCTTTATATTATAAAAAAAAAAAAATCAACATAGATCGTTCATTTATAGTTTACATATTTAATAAATTATCGTGGACGCAGTTTTTTTTTTTAAACTTTTTAATTTGTCTATCGTGTTAGTTGTTTTTTTTTTCGTCAACTATATCTATATATATATATATATTTCAATTAACCTAACCTTACATAGTGTAATTTCTGAAACGTCAAACGAATTTCAAATATAGGTTTTTAAATTTTTTCTATTGGTCAATGGGAGCGGAACGGAATACAATTGAGAGGTGTAAATCGGTTATCGTATTTTTACGTTGCAAATTGAGCGCTTTATAATACTAATACAACACATAGATCACAAAAAAAATCCGACACAAAAGCCGATTCGAACGTTTTAAAGGGCAAGTTATATATTATATTAGGCGGTCGACAAATTTATGGGTTTTGAATTTTAAATAATAACTCGTATTTCCTACATCGACTACGCCGTTTTTAAAATATGTAAATAAGTGACGTGTAAGATATTATAATGTACACGCAGTGATGTGTGTACATATAGGTATATAACAGATGGTCGATAATATTTTAAGTATACATTTAATGCTATGATGACATTGTATTATGGTTTTACATTTTTTTTTTTTTTTTTTACGATATCATATTATAGTAGTTTTGGGGTATCTTCGAAAAATATAAGATTGTATATTTTTTAATATTTTTTTTTTTTTTGGTCACCGGAGGCAGATGCAACATAAATTCGAACATGACTCATTTGAATGAATATAAGCATAATAATTATCATACGTAGTCACGTGAATGAATAAATTTAAAAACAAAAAATAACACGTACAGGATGTATTTACGGGTATTGACAATTTCCTATTTACGATGGTATAAATGCATTTAGGAAATTATCAGATCCTGCAGGTACACTCTGTACGTACGTTATCATTCAAATAACATTTACCAATGGATATTTTTTCAACCGTTAATACTTATTGGTAGATACCTCAAAACTACTTTACAATAAATTATGCGATTATATGAAAATAATATAACTGTATATACGATAATAAAAAAAATCCATACGTTGTTTATAATTATACTAAGATAAGGCTGAGCGAGTTAATGAATATTGTTAACTCAGTAAATTTGAACTCGTTAACTTAAAATCAGTAATTTTTTTTTTTTTTGTAAACTGTTACTGTTACAGCGAAAATGATTAAACATAGATTTATAATTGGTTCGCAATAATCCGTACATTGAATTGACTTCAGAGCTTGAATTTCGGAAAAATTCCGTTTTTCAAAATCGCGGAATGTTCAGTCGTCGTACAAACGGTTCGCGACATTTTATCTCGAACAGCTAGCAACCGTGAATACCCTATTTCATCACCGGTCCTATTATGGGTTCAATAAGTTTCAATTACTCTTCATTATTAATTAACAAGATGACGAGAAATGTAATATAGATAATATTTTAAATACGGGTTTCTGATGTAAATTATTCGCGACGATAATTTATCAACGAATTTCGTTTCCAATGAATTTGATGTACGGTGTTACAATTTCGTCGGTTAACAATTTTTTTGCTCCGCTTCACACTGTTTTTGTTAATATGCAATGAAAAGCGTGTACACCTTCCGTTATACTAATAAAATCGACGAGAAACAATCCGCGCTGGCTATTACAAAACTTTACAAATAAAACCATTACTCGATATATAAACATTATATAATGCACTGTTAGTCGAATCGTATTTCTGTTTTCTTTAAAACAATGATAAACAAATATTATCCGATAGGTACAATAAAAAATATACATATATAAATATATGTATATTATTTAAACGGATATCGAAATACAGACGTGTAGGTCTGAGGCGTATTTATTAGGGACGGGTTAATGGGTACCGTACCTCGATCAGAGCCGAAAGAAAAAAAAAATAAAAAAAAATATCTATAATTCCTGTACGATTTAAATAATGGGTGTACAGAAATTGCACATATAGTGTGCCGTCGTGCTATTATGTAAGTTTTCAATTTGAAGCTGAATATCGAGTGCGATGAAAGCAAGGTACACGTATAACATTATGCTGCGCGGAAATTCATTATCGATTGTAGTCGGTTGTAGGCGATTGGAATTCACGTACATGTTAAATGTTAATAATATTCTCCAAAAAAAAAAAAAACAAAAAAACCGAGCAGGCATACCCACATAAATGTTATTAATTACGGACACTTTCCGGAATACGTTGTGAAAATATGATACTGATATTATAGATGTTATAGGCGTTGTTGTAAATATTGTGTTGTAACAGAACAAATAAAATATACGAGCCAAAAGTAAACGCGAATGGTTCAATTTATATTATTTATATAAAAGCCGAATACCATTCGTTCACTGATCGTCATGTCTCAAAAACTACACAACCTGCGAAACTTTAAATTTGAAATGGCCGTTCCTCTAACACTCTAAATGCGCAGTGAGAAAGGATTTAAAAAAAAAAAATATCGCGTTTAAACGAATTGATTAATAAAAAAAAAAAAATGTATCGCCATTACGTATTAACAATCGAGTTGTTAATTTTTGAAACAATCGGCAAACACGCACATAAAAGTATATAAAGGTATTATTTATGTATTTGCATGAGCTACCACGGTAACACGCAGGGACGGTGTTAGGGTAAGACAAGTGGGGATTACGTCCAGGGCCTCGCGCTTTCGGAGGCCCCGCGCTTGTAGACCCGTAAAAAAAGGGTAGCATAATTATAATGGGCGTAAGACTGGAATAATAGATTTTTAGAAATGTCGCGATGTTTTTTTGGAAAAATACGTACACGCGCATTGTCTTATTTAACAGTATTTCCGGCCATGGCCAAGTGTAGGGTATTATTACAATTATTAGGTGAAAGGAGTGGTATGTGCTAAAAAATAAGCCACAAAAATAAATTTACCCAGGGCCTCAGAAATCGTAACGTGCCAGCCCTGGTAACACGGATGGATTTTATTGTTATGGATCACCACAGTAATACGGATGAAATGAAAACAAATTTAAAGGTGGAAAACATGTATAAAAGAAAAAAAAACTGAGTGAAATATAAAACAATAAAAATATTTTACGTTACAAAACTGTCCACGGGCGAAGCCGGGTAGGTAATACCGCTAGTATTGTATACGATTAATTTATACATTTTAACTTTTTGTATTTTTTATTGCTAAGTCTTTGGATATTATATAGCTTTTGTTTTGTGAAATAAAACAGGTATAATGGCGTTCATTGAGTTTTAGATTCTAAGTGGAGCGACAAAGTTTATAGTTTTACAAGATGTTTATTTTTTTTTTTTAATCTATGTGCAACTTTTCTACCAGAAGAATTACTAAGATTTCTGCATGTAGCACTTTTCCTAAAAAAAAATCGACGTAGGGAGGTACTTAGAAGAATTAATTTTCCAATTTTCTCAAGAGTTTTCTCATCAAATGCGAAAAACAGAAAAAAAATTGAAAAATGTACGAAATATATTTGTATAATATTACTATTTTTTCCTGTGCAAAAATTTTCTATCAGCAATTTTTCTTCAACTTTTAACGATAGAAATGTTTCTAAAAGGAAATTTCACTAGCGAGGTACTTTAAAGAATTCATTTTTTGATTTTCTCCGCAGTTTTTCCAGCAAACGTGAAAAATCGGGATAAAACATGGGGAAACTGGGAAAATCGGTACACCACAAAACAAATATTATCAAAGAAAATATATAAAGCCTATTTAATTATTTTAATATAAAATGACATATATATTGTTGACAAAGCGTCACTGTCGTCTGAACTCCGCTCAGAATCGTTTTTTTGGTAAGCAATGGTTTATTGTCGCATACAGGTATACATTAAATTATCTACAACAGTGGCTGCACCCGTCTCCATTATCCTAGGACGTCTTTTTTTTTTTACATATTAGGAATCAGGTATAGGTGGTATGTGGTATACCAACCTGCACTTTAGTTGGCTCGTATATAGTTACACACGATGCGAGTCGTTTTTATATAACTATAAAAATATTATGAAATCATTACTATAGGTATATAGTATGTACAATATATTTATTTACATAAAACTATTAAGTATCACTATAAGCGTTTTTAAATTTGATATTTTTATTATGTTATACACTGTATATAGTGTATATATTATAAATTTAGTTGTGAAATTCAATACGCGCATTAAAAAAAAAAAATAATAATAAAACATTGACATTGAAAAACGGAGGGAAAAAGACACCTTGTCGTTCTTACGGTACGTGATAAGTATTTTTCAATCCAGTTCAAGATCGTTAAACTAAAGAATAGAAAAAAAAAAAAAAAAATCTCGAAACAAAATTTTACTTGATGGGACGATAACTACAATATCACTGTCCCGACGCGCGGTAGTCCGACTAGCAAACGGGCGGCTGTAACTGCACAATTGAGCATAAAAGTCCTTTTTTTAAGCATATTTTGTTGACGTATCAATTATGTAGAAATATAGAAATACAAAAGAAAAGCTTACGAATGAGCATAAAAAATACTGCGACGCAGCCATTTTCCACGTTAAACAATATTCGATTGTACTTTATAAAACACAATATTATTAATACGAATATTGTTAGAATTGAAAAAATCAATACACGAATAAAAATAATTGCATGGTCATATGCAACGATATATTGTTGACTTGTCGACGATAATAATAGTACGGTAATGAATTGAAAAAAAAAAAAAAAAATTAAAAATTGTTACATTTTACAATTTGCCGCAAATGTAAAAGTAACGACTTTGTATTTTTACATTTTTAATACTTTTTGATTTTTAATTCTAGTTTATCAATTTCATTGTGATTTAATGGCATTTTTGAAAATTGAATTAATTTTCGGTTTGCATGTACAGTATTGTGTACAGTTATTTAATCGAACAAAATATTTTGGAACACAATTGAATATGTTACGTCGCCGGAACGCTCAGTATACAATGATGCGTCATGAATTGCAGATTTTGTTCCGAAATTAAACGTGCGAAATTATCTTCTTTAGGTGCGCAGAGAAAACTAAAATTTGTATTGTTTTATCACGATAACGTTGTTGGTAAAGCCGCAGAGCTCAACGTGCAACGTGTCTCGGCGTGTAATATTTACACGAAAATAATAAATTACAAAATTCCGGTTTGAATGTGGCAACGTGGCGTAAAATATTCTATGCTCAATCGAGTTTTACCGAAACGGGCAACATCGCAAAATTACGTGATTTAGAATTTTTATAGTAATGTGCCGTTTAAACGGTTACAGTCAAAGTTAAAAACACGGGTGACAAAATTTAAAGAGAAGAATATTTTCGGGTTGCTTTTTTTTCCCAAAAATATTACCAAACAACGTAATAATGAGTTACAGCCATGGCACGGTTTTTTTTTTGTTTTTTAAATAGATGTGTCTATGGTGTTTGACAATTTTCTACAACGTTCCACTGCGGTTTTAATACCTAATCACCGGGTCATTTTTGTCTTTGTCAATGTTAATTGGACCCTTGAAAAAACTTGACGAGCAGATAGATCAAACCTTCTCCTTGACTTTTGGACATCGCCAGTTACCCCTCGCTACAACGGCGAGAGTACTTTTCCAGTTTTCCTTTATAAAACGTGATATTATTTAAACCTACTAATCGAATCGCATTTAGAATCGTTTGTTTTCTAAAAGCGAACTTTACCGGCGCCCAACGGACTGTACACTGTGTGACGCGCGGTCGTTTGAACGCGGAAAACCTTTCGAAAAAAAAAAAAAAACAAAACAAATGCTCCGTAATTCGCGTGACTTCGCCGCGCTGCAGTTGAACCGAGACCGCGGATTGAGCAACGGGCGGGTATCACGCCGCGTATTATATAGCGCGACGCGTGCGTTACATATTCCCCCGGTATTCGTGTAACAGGATTGCGCGGTGCAACGCGTGCAACTGAATCGAAATCAACAATCAAAACACAAATCGATCGCGAAACAATAACACTAATGCGGTAATGATATCGCGCTAGTTGTGTGTACGGGGCGTACGCGCGGAATCCCGTAGCGTTTTCCGATAGTACGCGGCGCGTTTGCTTACACGCGGCGGACCGTCGAATCCCCCGGACGCGCTCTGTACACCGATAAACTCGAACCTTGAACGTAAATAAGCGGACGCGGTACAGCGGCCGAGGGTTCGGTTTTAAAATTAATACTCGTCGTTTAACGTCGCGCGTGGACACCCGTATAAACCACGCACCCACTGTTTTCAATCCGCTTAACAATAATAATAATAAACTCTATGAATTATAATTACACTAGACCGCGTAGAAGAAGGTCGAGCGGTTAAACGGAGAGCGCCCAGATTCGATTTATAATTTATAACGTATCGTTACGGTATTCTATTTCGTCCGCGTCTAATCGCGTTCTAATCCCGTCGCGGCAATAACGATAACGCCGTAAAATGCCGTCGACGGCGTTTACACACGAAAACACCGTATTGTTGATGTTTATTTAATGTTTAAAACGTTCCGCGGATACGGACGTACGCGACGTTATCACCGCGCGAATGTGTACGTTACACCGATTTCGGTCGTATTTTCAGTAATTTTCATTGGGACGCCGCAACGTCCAAATCCTAATATTCGTGACACGCAGGGTGTATCGCGCGGCCAAATATGCCGCGGGCGCGTCAGCGAGACCGCCGAATTGCCGCCATCACTGCCGCGTTTTACGCCGGCGGCGGCCGTGTTTTATGTGCGGCGTTGTCTTGCTGACGGGATAATATTATTCCGGCTGATATCGATACCTTATACACGCATTAGGTGCTCGCCGAAATTTCGGTTGGGAAAAACAATTACTCTCTATACACGTACGTACAGACGGATTCCCGACACTTTTTCAGAGATATTTTTGAGAAAAAAAAACCCTAGACGCAAATCTACAGCATCACCTTTTAATATATGGACGTATGTTTAATAGAGATTAGATTGACGTTTTGAACTTATAGGCGGAACAGGCGATGCGTGTGTCCTACTATAAAAATTTCGAAGACGGGTTTTTAAAACGATTTTCATATTTCTATACATTATTATTGCGATCGTTTTTTATATATACTTGAATTTTGGCCGGGTTTTTTTTATTGATTTCTGGTTACACGCGGAAGAATCTGCTTTTGTCGTAGTTTAATATTATAGCGTCAAAAAACAACCGGTCGACTCAACTCACAGGGGGCAAGTGACACCCCTCTCCAAAACTCGGTAATTTACACTGTACCGAGTTAAAGTCGATAAAATTAATAATATTTATTTGGATTTTTTTGTCGGTATTTCATTACGGTATACCTATTATCGCGATTTTTTTTTAATCTCGTCCGTCCGCAGACTTTTGCAATTATAACGCCGGCACTGCGAGCTCTACTCAGAACTATCGGAACATTGCCAACGAAAAATGATTCTGAGCAGAGTTCGGTTAATATTGTTGCTTCATCAACGGTATAACGTGTGCCGTATTAATGGTAGAACGATTACGCGCGCATTTCATATTTTATTCAACGATATTTGTTTAATATTGTGCACATTTTCCCGTTTTCCTTACGTTTTTCACGGTTTTCCCCTATTTATTCCCGGGGGGGGGGAGGGAAATCAAACAACGACCTCCCTAAAGCGTCACTCCAGTCGGATTTCGTTTCAGAAAAAATGTTCGAAATCGTAGCATGATGATTGCTGATGGAAAAGCCGTTCGCCGCAGACAAACAAACACAACTATAAACGTCACTGTGCAACCGAACACACGCTTAGAATCTGAAATCCGCCGTCGAGTATTAGGCCGCGCAACTTGCTCGCACTACGCACAAGCACGGGAAATACGGGGCGGCGGCCATTAGCCCGGACGGCGTGGTAACGATTCGCAACTCAATACACGCGTGTTTTAGGCGCGTCGGATCGTATTTTGTTACGGACGCGCTGCGTTCGTCAGGTATCGTTAATGTGTTATCGAGGTGCGGTGTAATTTTTTTTTTTTTTTCTGTCCGCCGCCATCGTATTTTTTTTTCGGCGCGCGTATAGCGTCGTCCGCCGTACACGCACCGTAACGATGTTCGGGGGGAGGGGGGCCCTCGTCGTATCGCGCGGGCGATGACGTCGGCCCGTCCTCCTACGCCGCCGCGCGGTTTTTCGTCCGGCAAAAAATGGTATTGGGAAAAAAAAAAAAAAAACCCCGCCAGCGGCGAGGCGAGGAGAATACGCGGCGTAACCGGTTTTTTTTTTTTTTCGCCGCTCCGCGCGCAATATTTTTACACCGTGTACGGCTTGCAGTAATAATAATATGACGCGCGTACCCAACGCATCTGCGGCGCGCGATGCGTGGAAACGTCCGCGACGGTGCCGCGCCGCAGGTCTGCCAACCCGCGGCGCCGTTATCGTGCCGCGACCGCCGTTCCCGTACAAACACTTTGCCCGCGTCCCGTGTGCGAAACGACGCGCGTAACCGTTTCGGAATATCGGCCGGCCCGTTTGCGCCGCCGATGTACCGCGCGAACGAAGGTCGCGCGCTCGTGCGCGTTTTCAGGCGACCCGTTTCGATATCGAAACGCGGCACGGCCGTTCCGCCCGCAAACCCCCCCACCCCCTCCCTCCCCACAAACAGATTACGACGCGGATACGAGGGCAACGTTAACTCGCGTACGCTGTACGGGCACAATACGAGATTAATGGAAAAGTTTTCGCGTCGATCGTTTTTTTCGCCAACGTTGGATATTGGACGGTGTCGATTATTATTTATTTTTTCCCCGCGAGTTTTGCGTCACGGCGGCTTTGTAACGAAACTTTTGTCCGTTCGCGCGCCAGAGCGTTTGTTTTTTCGGCCGACGTCGCGGCAACGAAAACGGCGTGGTTTGTTCGAAAAGACAACAGAAACACAAATGCGGCGTTATGAACGTAAAAACGTGCGCTGGACATTCGTCGGTTTTTCGCGCGCGCACGAAAACGCCCGCGGAAAAATGGGAAATTCGCGCGCCGGGACGCGAACGCGGCGCTTTTGGTACGGACCGGAAAGACAATAAAAGACGCGGTTTTTCGCGCGCGGTGTACGCCGTGCGGCCGTCGCCCGCGCCCGTCGGTTTTCCCGGCGGGACCGCCACTCCGTTCGTCGTTGCAACGCGCAACGTTGCTGCCGGTGCAACGTGGGTAAACAATAACGGTGGCGGCGACGAAACGGGAAACGGGAAACGGGCCGGGACGCGTTTCGATTCGGCGTCGCGCCCGTGCGTACGTCGAATTCCGTAGTCGCCCTTTCGACCACTCGGGCCCGCTGTTAATGCGCGGCGGCGGCGGCGGCGGCGGCGCGCGCGTTATTTACGTAATATTATTACGCAACCCGTTCTCGAACGCGCGTGTCCTTGGCCGGCGGAACTGCGCATGCTCGAGCGATTTTTTTTTTTTTTATTTTTTTTATTCCTCGTAACGCAATATTGTAAAACGTTGTGGTATTATGCGAAGTACGCCGGCGTTATCGCCGATTTCGGTATTTAGGTCTATTATAATATTATTATTCCCGTCAACCGACGTCGCCGCAATCCGTCGTTTTTTTTTTTTTTTTTTTTTTTCCCC
>CABPRJ010002388.1:476286-547154 GCA_902439185.1 Cinara cedri | reverse complement strand
CGTTTTTTTTTTTTTTTTTTTTTGTTTTTTTTTTTTATACGCAGATTTTTATTATTGCAATATCATATACGGGGTACACGTGCGGCTGTCACCGTGTTAACAAGGCGATATCCGTTATGCGGTTAAAGAGGGCGACATTTAACATAAACGGGGGGGGGGGGCCGGTTTGTATTCGTTGGCGATTGAGAAGCGTCCGCCTCCAGCGCGCAGTGGTGTAGTTGCCCCGGGACGTACGATTTCGTCTTATACGCGTGTAATAGGGACGTGTTGGTGAACGTCGAGCGTGTTCGGCTAACACGGCGATCAAAATTACGAATCGATACGCGCGTGAAGCAGGCCTAATGGCTGGTTGTTACGCCAATTCAATTGATTGCGAATTCGCGTGTTACCCGCACTGACGGAATCGATAAAAGCCGATCGTATCGTAACCACAACATGCCGTGTAATGATTGAAATTCGCACGGGATGTATTTTAATCAATGGCCGTACTAAAAAAAAAAAAAAAAACATTGCTATAGAAATTATTTCGCATTTTCATAGAGATTAGTTTAATACAAATGCGAAGTATTAATAAACGCTCGCGTGCGGTGTATTTTATTTAAGACGTAAAAAAAAATCATCATAATTACTCGGTCAGAAATACCGCCGCAGCTCTGTTCCGGCGAAAAAAAAGTATGATTTCCATTTTCTAATACGGGAAAGCAAAACAAATATTTTTCTTCGGGGTTATTTAATTGGTAGTTACGCATCTCATTTTAACCGCCGGATACATGGGTATCTACGGTTTGACTTATAGTATTTGACCGGTGCCAGAAATGTTACAATATTTCGGTAGCTAATTTCGTAACTCCGAAAATGCGATTTTGTGTTTACGGCATTCTCAATGTTAAAATAAACGATAATGCAAAACGAAACAATTAATTTATTCTCTCTACGAATGAGCCGATAAAACATTCCGAGTTAAAGAAAGAACCGTCGAATATTATCGTGTTAGAGTTGTTTTAGTTTCTCCTGAACGGCGTTTGTCATCGTTTTGAAGCGTAGCGTAATAATACGTAAATCGGGAACTGGATGGGCGATACGGAAAATCGGTTTTGTAATCTCAAGGCGCCGACGGCGTGTGTCACTGTTGTACGTTTGGGAAGGCGTAAGATACGCGTTGTGTACACAGCGAACGTAATTTGTGTCTGTACGCAACAGTAAACGGTCGCCAGGAGAAAACGAATCTGAGCGTGGTTCGGCTAAACGTGTTTTACCGTCAACATATGTATCAATTCGTACCAGCCGTTGAAAATGCGTACCCGTGTTATTTTTCGCGCGCGTCAATGTATACGTACACAATCATCATAAACACTGAAAGTAATGTACCCGTCGAATTGCGCGAAAACAACGCAATTTGTTCGGATGACATCGGTCTCACTGTTGCGTCGCGGCCCGCGCACAATAGGTCGGCCTGCGTGCACAGTATGTGTATTATTGTTATTGTCGGGAAAACGTCATCGGGGATTATTACAGCCGTCGTACCCGTTGTGACTGTTGTTTTGATTTCGACGACCCAAGCTGACGCCAAGTGGATTCAAACGAATCAATACAATAGTATTATGTCGATTTGAAAAAAACAAAAAAAAAAACAAAAAAAAAAAACTAGAAAATTTCGAATGAAAAACATCAATAGTATTTTTACTGTTACGTCTAGAAAGGGCCGATAAAAGTGTTCTGTAGAAAAATTCCCGTCTTCTACGCATATCTCCGACCAAATTACAATGAAAAACGAAACCGAATATAGCGGAATAACGCGTGGTGTTCGACACAGGTTGCCGTTTGAAAATCAAAATATGATCGGCGGTTCCACCCATAGAAAACACACGGGTGACGCAAATAAGGACAATGCAACATTTCAGAATATAAGATTCCGAAAATTTAGTGTTTCGTTTAGCGAAACCGACTGTAATACTGACACGTTTCGGAAGACATGTATGGTTCGGGAATTCGATTTGAACAGTAAAATGCTAGTTGATAGTTGTTATTTTATGGCACGAAAAAATTTCAACACTTTTTTTTTTTTCCAAAAACGCGCAGAACAAACAAAAGGATATTGTTTCTTATCGAACAGCCGTTTCAACAATGTTTAACATTATATTGTGTTAGGCATAATACTCGCGTGTATCGTCGTATGATTGGTTGTCGTCAGAAAATGCGCTTTTCGTTGTGCTTAAAAGAATACAAACGATTCACGGATAAATACTTTAAAATATAAGTCAAGGTCAATACGTTTTTTTTTTTTTTTTTTTTAAGAATAATATTGCAGTCGGTACACGCGAATAATACACTCGCGCGCACGGTAATCTATCGCTAAACCCATAGATTTAGGTCGTTTTTATACCTGCTTATTATTATTATTCAGTAAGTAATATTATCACGAACAGATTAAACTGAAATATTAACGTGGCCCTCGTTACAGTTGATTATTATACATTCGTACAGCAATACGGTTATAGTTTATAGCTATAAGCCTACGTCTAAACATATTTTTTTTTTATACTTAATTCGCGGGCGGAAGGGGCGGGGTCGCCTTTAAAAATTGAATTTTGTGCGGTCCTCCGCCCTCCTCGAATCCGGTCCCGGATTGAAATGACGTATTTCGGTTCGATCGGTCTGGTGTAGACGTGTTCGAGTGTCGTGAAAATATTCCGCACACAAATATTTAAAACGGCGCAACGATTTTTCGCGCGGCCTTTATACGATGCACACAACGAGTACCTGTAACGTACAAAACAGCTATTGTACAATGAAAATCGGTCGCCGAATACCTACGACCCACCGATATCCAACGAGTAACAACCGTACCGAATCAATTGCAATATCGCCCTCGACAATTAAAACCACGGCAGTTTTAACGATTTCAAAACGGTAACTACTCGTACGTATCTGTAGATATCGAAGCGAGATAAATAAAGAAAAAGAACAACTATATCTATAGGGTATGTAATATTCGAGCACGAATTTCAAAGCGTACGAAAAAATAAACAAGTATTAAATCGAAAAAATTATAAAATATCAATTTGATTCGTTGGTAAGTATTATAAAAGCGACTATGCATTTAAGGCGCTGGGGATTGTGTTCAGTAAAACAGAATCGATTATAGCGAAGTAAATGTTTTTTTAGAAAGACAATCGATACTGATTCGCTTCTTTTGCTAACGTTCGTCTTCGTTCGAGCACGTTTCGCAAACCCGTATGGACGCGCCGTCTTCTAAAAAAACCAACGGTGTCCGACCAGAGCAGTATAAACGCACGTTCCGAAATCGAGTAGTCCCACCGGATCCGACGCGTTTTACCGGACGTTCAAATCGATATTTCTAATCGGTTCTCGTTCGTTCGCCGGATTCCAGTGTCCGTGTCCGAATGAACGGACCGCGGCGCGTTTTGGTGTTCGTATTCGTGACACCGCGGCCGGACGGTGTTTCCTAACCGTGCGTTCCGGCCGCGTCCGGATGATTTTAGCGTCCGACAACCGCGGCTCGGAAAAACGCGTTCGCGGTCCGTTCGGGTTCCGTGTTAATCAGGCGCGCCGTAATAACGTCACGCGCGCCGCCGCGACGAAAGTCTCCGTCGCTGCACGCAGCGCCACAGAAGGGCCCGGGGTTCCCGCACGCGCGCGCACACACACACACACACACACACACACCGGATATCGCTCCTACCCCCGCCCACCTGTTTGTGCGTGCGCGCGTCCCGGCTGTGCGGGACCACTATAAATAATCGCGAACAAAAGATTTCGTCCGGAAAACGCCGCGCGTCCGATGCGCGCAGCGTATTGTATTTCGGTCGCGCCGCGTCATCCGGTCTCCCCGACCGGGCGGCCCCGTCATCGCTCCTACGGCGGTCGGTACGTTATTATCATGCGCGTTTCCCAGTCACTCGCGGACGCCGTCGCCGCCGTTTTCCCGGTTGCGCGCGGCGTCCGGCGCCCGAGCCAAACGCGGCCATCCCGCCCCCTCCCCCCGTTTTTTACCGTGTGTACACGCACACGCGCGCTATATTTCGAAACACTGTACGCCGCGTCCCTTTGTTCCGTCCCCCCTCCCCCCGACGCGGAAACGTCCCCGTGTTTGTCCGTCGCGGCGCACACGTGCGAAAACGTGGCCATCCGCGAGTTATTGCCCGAGTCTAGACGCGTCCCAATGCGCCGCATGTGTCGCGCGTTCGATCGGAAATACAGTGCGGCGGTCCCCGTCCTTTACGGCCCCGTACGGATCACTCCGACGGGAGAGAGCGGTTTTTTTTTTTTTTTTTATTTTTACAAACAAGAACCGACGGGCGGCTCTTTTCGTCGACTCGCCAATATTGCGACGCGCGGGCGCATAAACACACCAAGTGCGTGCGATTTTCGACTTTGACATCGTTTGCCGAGTATTGAATACGTTCGGGGACGGACACTGTTACGTCGCTCGCATTACGGCACGCGTACGGCGGTCATCCACGTACATCCGATCCCTTTGGTTCAGTTTTATTGATACGCTCATTGAGAACATTCGTAATCGTTGAAATTAATTGCGATCAATAAAAAAAAAAGAAAAGAAAACAATGAATAAAAAGTGGAAAAAAAAAAAATATTGTCCGCGCCGCGAACGGACGCTCGCGGCGACAGTCGGGAAACGAAAACTCCGGTCAGAAAAGTCGGATAGGCAAACCGATTGTAGGCCCGCGGGCCGCCTGTCGGGGGGGGGGGAACCGCCGATAGCGAAATCGACATTTTCGCGTGTTGCACGGAACACAACGGTCCGGAAAAGACCCGTTGTGAAAATCCGTCCGGACCTCCGTGAATTCCGACGGACAGTCCCCGGTACGCGGACGAGTTTCGCGGACGAATCGCCCACGGTGTACTGTTACCGCGCCCCCGTCGCGTTTCGTTTGCGCCGTCGTGTCGCCCCGTCCGTACGGCGCGCGCTCGGGGAGGCCGCGCGGGCCGTTACGCGCAAACGATTTCGCGCCATGCGAGTGCCGCGTCGTCGACGGCGGTGTAATTCATTTCCCGATCGCGTTACGACGACGCCGACACCGGCGGGCACCGTCCCCGTCGTGCGCACTGCTCCCCGTGCCGGCCCGCGGCTGCGGTACGCGACGGGGCCCGTCCGCGGCCCAGTAGTCGCGCAACGCCACTGTAATTGTACCGTACCGCGCGTTTAAATTACGCGCGGCTCTAATTCTTTCGTTTGAAAGCATCGGGCGATTCCGCGTCCCGCACGTCGCGCGCTCCCCATCGGCTGTCGCCGAAATAACCGTTACCGTGGCACGTTTATCCGCCCGGCGGTCCATAGTGAGATGTCCGCGCAGTTCTGGCTACGCACTCGCGACTCCGTAGAACGTTTGTCGCGCAGACGTCACCGTCACGATATCTCCCGAGATAATCGAATTCTACTTTGCTGCTTTTTTTTCTTCTTCTATACGACACAGGAATAAAGATTATCAATATTCATTAAAATTTTAATTACATTTCAAATTTGTTTGCGTACGCTTATGTTTTTTGTAATTTATCGCCGGAGCGTTTAAGCCATTTTTTTTACCAGAGAGTATACTTTTGACTTTGGACCCCCTGTATACATGTACTAGCTCAATATCCGCGGTTTCGCGTACGCTCGAGGTTCGTATATGCGTCTTCGGCAGGAATCCCTCCAAATTATCCGTCTCCGGTTCTCGGAATTCGGAGGGGAGATTTTAACTTGGCATTGTTTTAACGTTACTGATCTGAGGCAATAAATGCTGTTCTGAAAACGGCGGTAAAAAATATTATCTTAAAATAAAATAATAATCATAAAACTAAAATAACACTGTATCTCAGTCGCTCTGAGAAATATAACTGATTTTGTGTTAAAACGACCATAACACTGTTATTGTTAATTCCGAATTAGTACAACTTTTTTGAAAATCAATATTATATCATCGAAATACGTTATTATTATTAATGTTTAACATATTATTGAGCGCTCGACTCTGCAGGTCGGTCAACGCGGTAAAAGCCGATAAATTTCCTTTTATAACTGTGTACAGCAGCTATGATTTTCTCTCTCTCTCTCAGCGATCATCTCACGGGAACACTGCGGAATTTCTACCCACACGGACCGAGAACACAATATTATGTTAAATTATGCGCGTGCATTTTTCTCCCGGAACGACAACAACGAATAAACTGTCTCGCCACTCGTCGTATACACACATACGGTATAAAAGTTAATAAAATAAGGCCAATGCGTCTGGACGAGGCAATACGAGAGGTGCCGAGCACTGGGCTATTGCACACAGAAACAAATTTAAAACCCACCTACTACGAGTGCAAGGGATCGCTTGTACGTGCAAGCGGCTGTAATTATTCGAAAAGTTTTACACTATGGCACGTATAAGAAACGAAACACAAAAACGAGTTACTACTCCGGGTTCTAGTCCTCTACTTTATCGGATTACTTTGACGCCTAAACATTAAATAACGTAGGGACAAACATCAACCGACGCATGAATTATATTTCAGGACTCTATTGCACGTGATATGGTTTCCTGATTACTGCGTATACTCAGTGGCGGCTCGAAGTATTTTCACCTTGTATCACCGATAAAATCTTCCACTCGTTACATTTGCAACAACTGGACACTTTAAACTTTTATTATAGTTGCACTCCTTCCTGAATATTTTCAACATTTGGAAAAGTCAGTTTGTTGCATCCACACCTTCATTTATCTATTAACACAATTCCATATGAGCACCGGTGAAAATGAGATTCGCTCGAATCTTTCTCGGTTTAACTTAAAGCTGCTTCAGCGAATTTATATAATTTGCTTCATATTATATTTTGTAGATTATATTAAAGAGAGCGTGTCTTTGAAGTGTAGTCAGGGGTAGGGGAATTGCATCCCCTAAACTTTAACTACTGAGCTTATTATTCTATAGTATTGGATACCGCAATCGCCGCGGTCGTACAATTATAACCATTATAGAATAGCCTATTATCGAGCATATAAATAATTAGTCAATTTTGTCAAAATGGACTTTTGACGTCAAGTCGTTATTAAACCGATATTTTACGCTTAATTCTACGCCATTAGATGTTGATGTTTCATTGTTGGTGATATGTACCGGGTGCGGTAAGTAGGTACGTTCGTTATCTCGGAAAGTATTAACTTTTTTCGGACTTTGTTTTCTAGAACGTTTTGAGAAATAAGCTGCTCCACAATTTTTTATTTATGATATTTTTTGTCACCCTTATTTTCGGACGTGAAACCGCTACCTAATTTTGATTTTTAAACGGCCACCTATGTTGAAAATTCCATAAATAAATGTTAGTGTTGAAATTTTTGATTTCTGTCAAGCCGTTGACGAGATATTCCACTTTCAATTTTAGGTTGAAGGATAATAGTGGTGCATTGTTAACAGGCTGTATGTCATACCAGCACACAAATAATACTCCACTATTCTCCTCGAACCAAAACTAAAAAATAGAGTATCTCGTCAACAGGTCGATGAAAATCAAAAATGTCAACACTAAAATTTATTTTAGCTGATATTCCATTTGTTTATGGAATTTTCAACATAGGAGGTCGCCGTTTAAAAATCAAAATTCGATAGCGGTTTCGCCTACAAAAATAAGAATGACGAAAAATAATATAAATAAAAAAAAAAATCGCGGAGCAGCTTATTTCTCAAAACGTTCTAGAAAACAAAGTCCGAAAAAAATTTAATACTTTCCGACACAACGAACGTACCCATTTAAACGGATCACCTAGCTGCTAGTAGTATTGCTTCATTCGGTTATATTATTGCAATAATTTTGAACGCGTTTCGAATGAGCCTGTTGTTGTTATTATTGCGGTATAATATTCGATAGGATTTCGCGAGACCGGTCCCGGACTTTGGACGCACTTACGCGCGCAAATTGGATCTTTGCACCGCTCTGTGGCGTGTATGGATGACGTCATCCTTTAATGCGTTCGGATACGGCGTTCACAACGGCAATAGAGCAGCCGGCCGGTTCGCGCGTACGGATGTTAAATGATAAATACCACGTATAAACGTACCGAACGCGAGTCAAATTTCAATTAACATTTTTTTGTTCGAAGACCATCGAATCGTCGTTGTCGTTTATCTAGACTCCAATAATGATTTAGAACAATAACACACGGCGGATCGGTGGAATTTAACGGCTGCTGTTTCTCGGCGCAAATTTAAATCGTTTTGTGTACGCGACAAAAAACAAACAAGCGTTTTTTTCGTTGCCGATAACGAAATTCGTTACGAGCACCTATGCCGGACGATCTGTTTAAAATATAATAATATTTTACCGACATTTCTGAAATGTTTCGAGTCTGGCGTCATGTCAGTGGTTAAAGTCGGGAGAAACGGAGTCCTCCTTATTTAACGTAAAATTACCAATCTCCAATTGTTGTTACCGAAACATATTTAACGACATTGTAAAAATCCGAATTAGTGTTATTAAAAATGAATTATTCAATACGTATTAGATTATTCGTAATTAGACTGTGTCAGACTTTACTTTTACCGAACAGGCGTAATATACGCAGGATAACATTGCCGAAGGATGGGGAGGGGGGGGTGGGTGCAGTTTATTTTTAAACCTTATTAGTATGACATTTTTCTGTACACGTGTATGCGAGGGAAGAATATTTTGTAAGTAATCTCGTGTCTCGTATGACGGGTTTCCTGAATGTTAGGTTAGGTTTAGTTAGTTCTTGGGAACGTCCGTCGGTTTTCGGTAAATATATTCCTGTTTTGAGGGAAACGTTCACGTTCACCGCTGCGTAATATTATGTGAAATATATTTTGAAAACTGCGATGATTGGGCGTGTCGTTGTCGCAGGTATTTAACATCAGATCAAACGTTTATAATATTCAAAAAAAAAAAAACCAAAAATATACAGAGGCAATATTATAGTACTAAAAAATATAACAATATTAGGTACGAATACAGCAGTTCTCGAACAATCGCAAATCGGACATTCGGTTTTTTTTTTTTTTTTTTTATATATATATATATCGTGATGACTCGTGTAGTCATGCATGCAAGCCAAATAAATTAAAATACGCAGCAGAGATTATTATAACTGCGGTTCGCATATTATTATCGTTCCCGTCAATTATTATAATTGCTCCGATTTTTTTTTTTTTTTCAAATATCAACAATATTATATTCTGTTCGTGGAGTGCATAATAAGCGATATTAGCTTAGTGTACAGCTAAAATCGATAATTTGTACGTATTCATACATTGATATTATGGCCGTCTAAAACATTAACTCCGCTCAGAATCGTTTTTCGTAAGCAATGTTTAATTGACAGATATACATTAAATTCCTCTATATATGATACCTTTTCAGCATCTCACCTACAACAGGAGTCCACCCATCGTGCGAAGTATGTCCGTTTTTTTTTTTTATACACACCGTCAATTTTTGTATAGTATTATGATGATCGAAGTCTTGGGTGTATAATAATATTGAGAAAAAAAAAATCACACCGCATTATTAAAATATAACCGTTTCATACCGTTGACGTTTATAAATATGCTGACCCGCGACCGGAAGCCTATAAATAAAATATTTTAAATTTTTTATTTGCATGAGCAACAGATGAAGCATGTACATTTTCATAACGAAATGTCCACACACGATAGCAAACGTTTACACCCACACACGTACAATATAATATGATTTACGTTTTTAAACTTATTTATTTAGCTAAGTAAGCCTTTTGTTGTTTCGATCGTATATCGTTCCACCATCATCTGTCTCGGTTATCCGCTTTTTCCAAACTTCCAGCTTCTTGTATTCCCTAGCACTCGTAACTCATTAAACTTTCGTCGGTATGCAAAGTACCTATTCCCCGTCCATCATAATCGTTTAGAATTTTTAATACAATACAAATACAATGGTTTTACTATATTATTATGTATTATGGGTTTTTTTTTCTGTCCGTAAAAAACTTTTCCATCAGAAATCTTGATCCAGACGTCAACATGTGTTTGTGCATTGAGGAGGTAATTTTACGATTTCCCTTCTAGTTTTCATTAATAGGAGGAAATTTGTACGAAATATCAGTTTCTGACATTTTTAATATTGTTTTTTTTTTTTTACTGTTATAATCGCATTTTATAGACGTAGCACAATTTTCAATTGGTACATTCTTAATGAATTACATGTATTTATTGATCAAATTTAACTACAACTATTCGTAATTTTCGAGAATGTATTTTTAATCAGCGTTTTAAGTTCAAATTTATCAAAAACAAGAATAATATTGTTCGGTTACAAATTAATATATCGTTTACTTTGAATTTATATTATGAAGTATATTATGTTTGACCGCACTTCGTTCAGAATTGTTTTTCATATAAAATTGTTTATCGTTGTTTACAGTAGATTCATATAAACTAAATTACCCTCTTATAATATCTTACTTTTTCGATTTTCCACTTTTAACAGAGCAGGCCTATCCAAAGTGACAACTATGAGACTAGCTTTTTATGTTTGTATTAATTATGTATTATTACTGATTCTCGGAACTTTTAGCACTTCAAATTTACAAAAAAGCGCTTAAAAATGTCAAAAGCCCGGAAAAAACATTTAAAAAAGTATGCACGGTAGAGTGGTTTAAAAGTTCTCCTCTTTTAACGGGTCTAACTCATCAAATAATATTTTCGTTAAAGAGATTACAAAAATGTTATGTTTAAGTTAGAGCGGTTAAATAGGGGACTTTTAAAACTTATCTGGCATTTTTTTTTTTTTTGATATTTTTAAGTGCTTTTTTGTCGTTTTTATACGTTTTTTTATTTATGAGTCGATGTGCTTAAAGTCCCGCCGAGTTTCGCTAAAAGCTAATAAATTATAATAAAGGCACAATAATTGAATTATAATAATACTCAATTTACAAACGAAAATAAAAACTACTCTCTTCTACCGAGATTGAACACGTTTATTTAAAAATCGTTTCAAATGATATCTGTCATCGTCAAAACGCAATTATTACCGCGCACGTTAATTGTTATAATAATTACAATTTGTTGGTCCTCGTTTAGAGGAGAATCACGACGTCGCGATTTGTAACGGGCCTAGCATGACCCACCGCGAACAAAAGGGTTAAAATTTGTAAAAAATATATTAGGGTTGGGCCGAGATTTTTCAAAACAACCGTTAAATCAGCCATCATACGATTTTTTCAAAGCTATTTTACACATTCGAATTACGATCATATCACCTTTCGACGTTTCCGCTCCCATTGTGACGGCGCAGTGTACCGCGTGACCTTCCGAATACAGCGGGGTTTTTCAAAGCGGAGAAATTTGACCCTTTTTTTTTTTTTTTCGTTTTTGATAGAGAAAAATTATTAATATGTAAAAATAATAATACGGTTTCGTAATAACATGTATATCGTTACGTGCCGTTCGTTCACCCGATCATTAACGATCTCCCAGCACGTTTCGACCTACTGTACAAATATTATTATAAACATCACGAACTTCCGCTCGGCGTCGGCTCAAACATTTTTTTATTCCATCACTTATTATTAATATTCGTTACGCACGAAAGTGGGTCCGGGACATTGAAGCGGACGGATGGGAGGAGGGGGGGGGGGTAGGGATTTAAAATTTTCATTCGGGGGACGCGCATTTATGACGGGCCCGACGATAGATCGAGCTTAGAGCATGTTGGATAGTGAACGCCCCCATTCGGATCCGCCGCCGATTGCGTATTTAAACATCTTATCGCGCGTCTATGTACGCGTCATACTGTGCACAGTGTGTTTAATGAAGCCGGGAGAAATTTCGGCGGGGGAATCAATCGTTTTTTCCTACTATACCTGCACCTTATAAATATTGTTTATAGACCGAATTACACGTGAATAACTGATATCGAAAAAGATTTCGAGAAAGGCGACGACGAGGGGGCCACTCGGTTGCGACACCGACGTGTTATAACGTTACGTTCGGATTTTCGGTCGACAGACACCGGCGGATGCGCGCGTGTGCACGCGCCCGTCGCATCGCATTGGTTATGGCAATACAATAATAATAATAATAATTACCTAACAATTAATGTCATCACGTACACAGTCTGTTTTATCGTTATTATCATTAATATTACTATTGCGCGTTTGTATTATGAGAAAATAAAAACCAACTAGGTCGCGTCGTGCCTGTATAATTGTAACACAATACGTACAGAGTGATGTAATCGCGGTTATACTGAAGATCATTCGTCGGCCGGAATAATACGCTTATTGTTTATTTACGCATTTTTTTTTTTAAGACGGCCGTAACAACAATCATCTGACCCGGATTCGCCGTCGTTATTACACGATGTTATACCCGTATGATATGTTAATTCCAAAAAGAAAAATTTGAAAAAAAAAAAAAAATAGGTAGTATACAATCGTAATGTCAAATTGTGTACGTCGAACGCTTACGAAAGTATACGGTGGACATCAAGGACGTAATTTAACGAGGAGTGGTAGGAACCCCCCCCCCTCAAAGACTGTAGGTACGTAATTCATCATTTTTTTTTATACGAGTACGTATCTACAATAATGTTTGAAAACCCGGCGTTTGGCTTCACGTCTCCTTTACCGGCTACCGCTCGTACAAGCGTGTGTCTATTTTGACTTTCCTCCAACTCGAAATCACTATAGACGATTATAGCACTGGACAATAATTAACAGCAACGTCAGTAATCACGTAAACATAACGGCCGTAATGGCAGTAATCATAGATACATTAAATAATGGTAATAATATGGTTTAATACGTCTCCGGCAGGTAAATCGATTGCCGATTCCTTAAACCTACGATGAAAACCGTTGCTTACTATACGAACATCGGAATCCGAATGCCCGCAATAGTCGCATTATCGGTTTTCACTTTACTATTTATTTGTGTATTTTGTATTCTCATCAGTCGTTTACGCAAAAACGCGTTTCATTTTTATGACTCGTAAGTTTTTCAATTTTTGTTAAATTTTATAGTTCCCTACTCTTTTCGACAGAAATTAATTCATTTGATACATACAAACTTGATTTAAAGTACCTGCATTTATTATTTACGAGACCGTGTTCGTTAATGGTATGTATACTGTATATGCGTACCTACGTTACCTGTATAGTATAAAGCGGAACTGCACATTTCCTAAGTCTCAACTATCTTGAAAAAGGTTAATTGCCGCTTCCCCGCCCAAAATAAACACGGACATTCGTTCAATATTGTACCTATTTTCCCGTTTTTCCTATATTTTTTCACGGGTTTTCTCATTTATTGGGAAAATTTAAAAATCGATCTCCCTAAATTACCTCCTCTGTCGAATTTCCTTCCAGAATAAGTGCTATCATTGCTAACCTGAGCAAAATTGCTCGTAGAAAAATTGTCCACAAAAAAAAAATTTAAAAGACAACCATCATTGTAAATACATACCAATACAACGCTTCATTCAGAATCTATAAACTAAATTTTTTTTAAATAATAAAAGAAATATTTTCGTAAATTTTTCGGTTTTTTTTTTTTTTTACGGTTTTGTTTAATCGTTATAAAGACTACTTGGAAAATCAAAAACCAACTTTCTTCCTGAGCAATGAGTATCTAAATCCAAATTTCAATAAAAAAGGCGTCGTGGTCGTTTTTGATTAAAGCAATATTCTGATTTCCGGTAAAAGACATAAGTTGCAAAAATCAAAAGCAATGAAATCGGCAACGCCCCCTTGCGCACACACCGTAAATATTTGCTATTTCACCTATAATTTTCTTTCCGGTTTTTCCCTATTATTTTTAAAAACCTCTCGGAAAATTAAAAAATTACCTATTTAACGTGTCAAATAGAGAAAACGACCTTTCGGAAAAGGTATGCTCTATACATTGGAGCAAGATTTCTTTTCGGAAAATTGTTTACGGCAGAAAAAAAAAAATACACATCATGGTAAAATCAATAGATACCTCGTTACGCTCCTAATCTAATAATATTATATTGAACAGCGGTGTTTATAGAAATTATGCAATGCTTTTCTCTATATGTTATGACGGTCAGTTATCCATAGTAATAAATTATTGTTTTATCGTACACATCACGTAGGAACTATTATTGAGTACACTTAACTATTATATTATCGTAATATTTATACGTATTAACAATAAATAATAATGCGCATCGTTTATAGTTAATTGTTTTTTTTTTTTTTTGCTAAAATTTCATAAATAATTCGTTAATGTGATAGGCAAGTATAATACAGAATAAATAAACGCACAATACTTGTTTATGTGCTAACTTTGTAATTATAATATTTTAATAATATTAAATTATGCGTTTACAGTAACGTTAATTATTATTATTGTCGTTGCAGTCGGACGTTTTTTAATAAATAAACAAATATTAACACTTTTTTTTTTAAACATTATTCTATACCTACTTAACCTATATTGACTGTGCGCAAATATAAAAATATCTAAGTAAGTTTTGAAAAAAATAAAATAAATACGTGTATACGAATGGAATTTACATACAGATGGCAGCGGTTTTGTGACGTTTATATATACACGCAACGATAGTCATAGTCGATGTATTTGAACGTAGCTCGACGGTTTGTGAACTATTCAAATTATTCCGTTTTTGAGCTGAATTAAAAATCCACAAAGGCAATGTAACTTTCCTACTAGACTCTATTGGTGTTCGAGTCCGAACGGACTGAAAACGTAGGCACCTATATTGATAAATTATTAATGGATTTTAATAATAATAAAAAAAAAAAAAATTTAAAATAACTGCTTTACATTCAATACAAATTAAAATGAACATACATTTAAATGTATATACATTTTGATGTATTTTTTAACGTCCTTTACTCTTTAAAACTGTTTGTCCCACATTAACATTATACTTACGGTAATAGACTTCGATACGACGATACCTATATATTAAACACACCGTTGTATCAGATATCTGTTTGAAAAGCGTGAAATTAACAAAGTTTAGAATTCATAGTGATGTATAGTTTTATTCATTTATTTCGTAAAACATTGCCAGTGATGAACTTACTATATATATATACATATTACTTTATAGACGTACGACGACGATTAATCGAATGACAGTGAATTATTTTTTAAAACGCCGCGCTGGTTGGGTTGAAACAACTGGCTGCTCGGAAACGGTCTCACACAAGGCTTACTTAAATTTAATCGGCTAAAGTTTGCGCTGCGGAACCTCCAAATGAATTTCCTAACTATTTACAGTACAAACTCGCAAAGAATCGTTACAAGGTTCTAACAAGTTGTGCGCACTGAAAGGAAATAGAAATCCAATTTGACCGCAGATACGCGAAAGGCAGTATAGTATAGCAAGTTTTTGACGAACAATTCAAAATTGATTATCCTTTGATGCCTACACAAAAGTCACGGTTCAAATCATTCGTTCGCGGGTCGGATCAAAACGTGCTGACTGTTGAACTATGTATCCGTCGTGTTTTTTATATCGCTTTATATGGATTACGATGATTTTTTCCCGGTTTGGTTTGAACAAGTTTCCGAAAACTTATTTCGTAATCAAAAACTTCGTAAGAGATTTCACTACGTGACATTGTGAATGCAATCGAAGCTCGTTGAAAAGATCATTCATAAAAAAAAAAAAAAAAAAATTATTCATAATAATTCTCAATAGTAGAGAAAAAACGTCGGAATATATTTACTCAACACCGCGTAAAATCAAAATCGATTTCATTTTTGTAACTCAGAACCAGAAATTGTTAATAGTAGTAATAGTAGAATAGAAGTATATTATAGTTCACAGTCTTCGAGGGAGATCCAACCCTGGTTGCCTATTTTGTATATTATCTACTACTAAGAATCCGTTAGTTGGGACATTGCATTCCTGTTCTTCTTTCCCTGGATTTGGCTGCAGGCGTCTATGGTTCTTTATTCTTTGCTATAAGAATAGGTGATGTGACTTGAGTCTTGGCATTGTGATTGCGTCCTTGTGGATAGGCAATGCTGGGTTATTTGATAACACCCTGTAAATATTTATCACAACAACAAAACAGCGACTTTTCGAGGCATTTTGGACTCTGTTGTCGTGGGAAATTAATATTTGTAAAGCGATAAAATGAAAACGGTAGTCAAATACCTCAAGACGCGCTCAACTAAATCAAACGGAATATACACACAATAGTAAAGTCAAAACTAGAGTTTCCAACCATGGGTTGGACGTTTTGTCTTTGATGGATCGTTTGTAAACAATGTCCGGGTAGGTATGTATAGCAAATATTCTGATAATCGAACGCAAAGCGAATCGTCGTGTGTAAATAATTGATTGATTGCGTTTTTAAGGGGTGGCTTTTGGTATAGATATGACGCGTTACGATTGTAATGCGATTTCGGTGTTTTGTGCATACATATAGTATTATTTAATTTCCAATCCGACGTTATCGTCGGAGTATTTTGATCAGGGGCTAGACTAGATGAGGGTAATTGTCCTTTTGGCAATCGTTCGTGCCAATCGCCATTGAAACATCACCGGACACGAATAATTCTTTGCGGAATACATTATATTATCAAACAAACCACCGGACACACGCACAGTGTCTACGAAAAATGTTTAATAACTAAAGGTGTAGACGTTTTGTAGGGGGAGTACTTATAGGCAAATATATGTATACATAAACGTATAGTTAGAACGTCAAGATAATAAGAAAGTGTCCAATCCGCTGAACATTATCTATCGGTTTGCTGTTATCACCGATTGCAGACTCCATTTATCGTTCAAATATTATTTATATGTTCTTAGTGCAGTTTTAAGTTTGAAATGTGTAAATAACAAAATATATTAGAGTGTAAAATCTGACTAATTATTTCACGCATTTCATAAAGTATAAATTATTTATAATATTAATGTTGGTATATATATTATCTGTAAATTTCCAACTTCTATCTGCGCTTACGAGTATATAACACCCATCTGGGTACCTTCTCGGCCATCTATTCATTTTGACACGCTCGTACCGTCATCTCAATTACCTATATATTTATATTTTCTCTCATTTTTCCTGGTGTACTCAAGGGGTAGCTCTTATATATTATTTATTCCTAATCCTGTCTGACCTACAGGTTAATATAATACACGCCCAACTTGAAATCCTATAGTCTCGGTTACCGATTTCCATTTTAGATAAAGATTCTCCGAGGAAGACGCACATCAGTTATGTGCTCATCGAAATACATAATAAATTCCTTTAACAAAATACTTATGCAAACATGCGGCTGTAGGGTTGAATTATGTTATGGACAAATCCGATATTTGAAATCGATAATCGTTGAAATTAACCGACAGATCGGTTAAAAACCCGATTTTCCCCTATTTTTTTTTTTTCATATTCCAGAGACATTATAGGCGCGTTTTTGTTTCGAAAATATCGGGTCAAATATCGATTTTAAACAAAACCCGGTGTACGTTATCGACTTGTGTCGATATTCACCACTACAGTTGTTAACACGAAGAGTAAAGTTCTTTACTACTCATAATTTCCATTGTCTTTACGCTCTTTGTTTTTACCCCTTAGAGGTTTTTACACTTCTCGGTTATTATATAGGTAATAGTATTATTGTTGCGATGCATTTTATGCGTACATAAAACGAAATAAATAGAATGCATTAAAAAAAAAAAAAAAAAAAACCATAAGAATACCGAAGACGTGATCGAACATTGTATCATTGTAACCGCGGTTAGGGCGAGGGGGTTTAGCGGCGCGTTTCCCGTATTATATTCTATTATGCGGCACGCGATTAAGCTCGACAGTTTCTGCACATATTGTGTACTTACCTGATCGGTATCGCGGTAAAACGATGACGAACAAAATCGTTGCTGAGTACCGCTGTATAACACAATATTATAATATTTTATAATGCGTACAATATGATCGTCATTCACGTAAACATTATACGCGATATTGTAACAACATTATATTAACTTATCTCGTACACAGCACGCGTGCGGGTATAATAATATTATGTGAAATACGATATAATAACATTATATGTACTTTATCGTTCTCGATCGCTCGGGGGAATGTGTCAGTTCTGACGTCTCTATGGGTATTATTACACTTATAGCTTACACGCCGTTAAGAAAAGACGGCACCCGTATTCAATGTTTCGGTTCCATTAAAACGGCCGGTGACATAGCAAAACTGCGTTACTTGAAAGTTAAAATTGCGGCGTCTATGTTGAAATTAGAGTAGAAACGAATTTAATTGGCAGAATTTAAATATTAGAATATTTTCGTACGAATCACTTTGATTTTTTTTCTAAACTATATTTTATAACGAAAGAGTTACAGCCACGTTGTTTTTTTTTTTTTTTTTATGATAGCAGTATTTGTTTAATTCATTTTTTGACAACAGCTTAGAAAGCAATATATACGCTCTTGAAAATTTTATCCTCGTTACCCGAGTTTAAAGTTGGAACTCTGACTTAAGCGTCACGAGTTTAGGTTTAACTCGATTTTTTTATGTGGCTCGTTAGTCAAATCGAGATAGTAAAATGAGAGTATCTCATCCTTTAAACTCTTAAGAATAAAACTCTTATAAGTATCTTGCAACTAGATAAACTGTTAGTTTGCAACTAAAGTGACCGTAAACCCTTCTCTTTTTTCCCGTTTATTATAAAAACCCCTAGGAAAATCGAAAAATGACCCGCTTAAAGTGCCACTCCAAGAAAATTTCCTTTCAAAAAAAATATTACACTTGAAAATCAGAGCAGAATTTTTGATAGAAAAGTTGTTTACAGAAAAAAAGTCTGTACATATTTACGATTTTCAAATAATACATTTCGTAAATTTTTTTCCACAGTTTTTACCATTTATCGAGAAAACTACTGGGAAAATCAAAAAATGGCCTTTCTTAAAGTAACCCCGGAAAAAGTTGCTAAACTCGATATTTCCCGAGCAAGATTTCTGGTAAAATTTTCGTAATCATAAATGTAATCATTTGTAAAATCATAGTAAAACAAAAATATTCCTCGCTCCGCTGCGAATCTGAAACAGAAAAAATATAGTAACCGGCGATTGGTGATCGGCCTCTATTATAGTGATGTCGACGGGAAGTGTAGAACAGTAAGAAAGCATTATGAAAAAATACCGATGACAACACAGAGACAATATTGTCGTCTTTGAGTTTGATAATCCAGTCTAATATTAAAACTAACAGCGTAGTAGAGCTGTCCCCGCCGAACGAAAGTTTTGTCACGTCACGCGGTTGTAAGACAGAAACAGCGCACGCGGGTATAATTTCTTCTTAACGCACAATTTGTTTGTTTGTTTTTTTTTTTTTTCAGAGATACCCAGCGTTTTTGTCTTTATTTGAAAAACGTGAACGTTTGAAAACTATAACGAGTGCAGACGGAATTTATAGTCACGTCGAGTTTACCGGCCCGACTACCCCCGTGCGCCGCGTGCGTCGATTACGCGCGCGACGTGTTGAAGGTTTTAAGCTCTCCGCCGCCGCCGTGGCCCCTATTAATATTTCTACTCGTGTATATTATTCTAAATTCGTCGGTGTCGGCTTATAATAATAATAATATTCGTCGTCGACCCAGTTGGCTTTTTTCAATTAACGCTCAATTGATCGTACAAATTATTTAGACCTTGGGAGCGCTGTAACGTGTAGCTGATAAAAATAATAATAATATTATAAACACACTCGTGTTGTACAACGTTACATGCTATATTGCTGTTATACACGATCCGGCCGGTAGCGCGCGTAATATTATAATTTTACGTACGGGGTCTTCCGAGTTTCACGTCACGGTCGATTTCCCGGCGAAACGCCGAGTCGTTTTGTAATCGCGACGTGATCCAAAACGTTACACGGCCGGACGGAGTAAACACGGTGAAAATGCCGCGCGCCCCCTCAGCCGCACAAATATTTCTCCGGCTATACGCTCGAAACGACAGATTTAAAAGCGGAATGCTTATCGACCGTCGTCGACGAATTGCGTATTGATATTGGTTCTCGCTTGAAACGAGCCGCAGGCACAAATCCGATACGCTTATCACACGTTTACAATTTAGATTACAACGGTAACGATGTTACAAACAAACCACTGCGTTCCGTGTTTTTCGCCGTCGTCGGTCCGAGTCGGATGCTGCTCTGAGGAAGTCATGGGGTCCGGAGTGTAAACCGAAAACGTTCAAACTCGTAAAAACCACGACGGGTTTAGATAAAGTGGAGAGGGAGGGGCAGGCGGGAGATGGAAACGAAAACTAGAAACGCGAAATGTTTCTCGACATGATCTCTGTAGATTCAAACCGGAGAACGTCGAATTAAATAGACCCCGAGTAATTATTTATTGAGTTGACGAGCTCTCCACTTAAAGCGAATAACGCGTCAGAGTGTTCCGTTCGAGTCGTCTGTGGCTCGACTCGACTAGTGAACGTTAATAAGCTAGTGGGTTTACAGTAATTGAAAGAGTCAACATAAAAATTAGTGTAACTAAAACGTAAATCTATTTATCGAATTTTCAGTGTAGGTTGCCGTTCGAAAATCAAATATTACGGTAGTGGTTTTATCCCGAAATCAAAGGGCGAAAAAAACAAGAGCTATTATGTAAAGTATTAGAATTTTTATGATTCCGAAAAGTGTTTATGTGCCTAGGTTGGTTTTCGAAAACAATGTATAGATATTTTATCACGGTGAAATTGTTTGCAGCATAAAATTTGGAAGATCCTCCATACAGTAATAGAATTGGCAGGCGTAGGGGGAGGGAGCTCGTTAACAATTTAAACGTTTTTCACCATCATCCCCTTACTAATTATTTTTATTGAAATTGAAGACCGTTACGTTTTTTTTTTTTTTGCAAACAAAGATATTGGATTAGGTTCAGTTTAATAATTGCAAGGAACGCACATTTTTTAAATCTCACAGTCCCTCTTCTTTTAGTTTTCCAAGTCGAGCACTGCTTGTTTCATTATGTACGTCGTACATTATTATATTCTGACATAAAGTGAACTGTTTACGTGCCTATAAGTTACGATTTTACTGAGATAAGTGACTACTCGAACCGTTCGCACTTCGGCGAACACACTGAAGTCATCGTTGCGGTCGATTTTGATTTAAGCCTTAATAGGGACTTGTGACTTTTTACAAATAACAAGTCTTAACAATATTCTCAGCAAATAATTCAATCAGTTTAAAGTTTTGCGTTTAGGGGCCCACGCATGAATCGTATTTTTAATGTTTTTCATGTTTTACATCAGTAAAAACCTTACGGCGTAGAGTAATCCGATTTAGAACATTTTTTTTTCTGTCGAAAAGACGAAAACTTCTTACACCAAAGCGTCATTGGATTCCGATTAATTAACCATAATCCATAAAAATAAAAAAATGTGAAAATTAAATAAATAAACGGCGAAACTGGTCGTATTCAAACTCTAAATTGCAGCATTTAGAAATGTAATTTTTTAAATCTAAAAGTTTTCTGTAAAAAGTATTTTTATTTTTCACTAAAAAAGATAATAGATTCTTGTAGAGCGTTTTTTTGAATAAAACAAGAGTCCCTAGCAATGTGATTACCGTACAGTCCTCGAACAATAAACAAACTGCATCAAGTCAGAACACGTATATAATACTAGTATGAGAATGAGAGCTGAAAAAGTTTTCGGGGGGCGTTAGGGTCGAAAATATAACAAACCGTTCGGCATTTTCCATCGAAAGTCATTCCTGAAGTTGATAATTGGAACCGGAAACGTCTTATCGTATTTGCAATGCGTCATTTGTTTTTATTTATATAGTTGTAAGTTGCAACTATACAATCATAATTATGTCGGATAACATTTCGGTTTAATGAATTTCCATGTGATGATAAGGAATATTTATCTCGAAGCTATATGTTTTTTTTTTTTCGTTTCCGTAACACTTGTTCAGAAAAGGACCTCATACAAGCGAATCAAAAGGCCATTGACGTAGCCCAGCATTGGGCGAAGACTGTGTGATTTCATAACCAATACCTACCACGACATTACCAGAAAACACTGTGATTTATATTAGCTATATTTGCTTATTTAATTAATTCATTTGTATTGTATTATTATTTAAACTATAGAAATGTAATGAAAAAAAAAAAAAAAATTGCCGTGATTTGTTATTATTGTACACGCTGTACATGTCTTCCAACTCACAGATACCTGTCGATAAATCAAACGTCCGTTTTACTCTAAACGCAAACGTTATACGTCGTACGCGTTTGTCCGACGACATTTCGCATGGTCTCACCCCCGGGTTCACGAAAAATCCCGAGTGGTGTGCGTTCGCGCCACCGGGTGTGCGAAGTGCAGTGTATTGTGACGGCGAGCACTAAATGTACAGAATCAAATTTCAATTGTGTTATTATCGTTGTGCGTCGATACCCACGGGTACATTATAGCCGTGATTCGCGAACAAAGACCGTAAATACTGTGCCCTATCGCGGTTGCTGCGAGTACCGTTCGTTCGGTGATTTCTAACACCGACTACGAGGAGCTATTATGTCTCGGCGCACGCAAAAGTTTTGTCGCGGTAACCCGCGGACCGACGAGGATTCTGATTGCGTTGTTCATAGCGTTTCCTAGTTGCACGACCCGATATTATGATAATGCCGTTCGACAATAGCGATCGCCTTGCACACGATATAATAATAATAATGATAATAACAATGATAATAAGGCGACTGCCGGTATGTATGATGTTCGATCGCGCCTTTAATAAGCCGCGGGAGTCTCCGCCGTTTTTTATGCAACGTTGTTCTACCGAACGCGAAAGCGGCGTAGAAAAAAAAAACCGAAGTACCGTAGTTTCATATACCGATAGTAACAAATACTATTGCTCCGCTGCGTAACACCGCGTTCTGTTTTTATTGTGCTGTTCCGTCGCGTAGTGACGTTTCGACGGGGTAGGGGAGCGCGCGCGTTTTTTTTTCCCCGTTCCGTCGCGTTCGAAATGTACGCGCCGCCGGTTTTCGCCGAAATCGCATACTGTAATCCGTCAAATTCGGTATCTACTATACCCGCCGAATAACCCTTATACCATGCCCATCCGGCCGGCAATTTTCCGGCTACAAAAGCGGCTCCGCGGCAAAGCGCCTCGTGCCGTAGGTGCCGCATCACGGCGCGCGGAGCACATAATAATACGCTGTGTTATATTGATTAGTCATTGTGAGGGCCTCATTGTGAGTTTCTACGGTCGAGACAGAATCCTTAATAATAACGTCGCTTCGCGTATCGCGATGGCTATGATCACGTCCCGCGTTCTTTAATTCACTCTCGCGAACAGATTTTCTACGAGGCTCGAAAACTCTACCGATATTACTCTAAACCGATATTATAGTGAACGTGTTTACCGTATACTCCGGAAAACACTTGTGCGGGTTAAATGTACAATATATATATAAAAGAGAGAGAGAGAGAGAGAGAGAGATAGAGTGTTTGAGGGACAGAGAGGGGGGGATTAGCTTATTGTACACGTGCATATATATACGTATACATGTGTGCGTACGAATAAAGCCGGAGGTATATAACCATTGATTACATAACCATTAATTTTCCCGAGTACCCGAACCCCACTCTGGTGGTACGCGTTTTACACTTTGAACCGTAATACAAAGGATAATGGATTTCGTAAGCTTGTTGTTGATTATAATAATAATAATATAACGTATAGAGACGCGCGTCCTGTACACAAAATCCAATATTCTCTGTGTGTACTGCAACTAGGCGAACTTGTGTATTTTATAGACGCGCGAGATAATCGTCACTCGACGGTGCACTTTACCCGGTTCGATTTACAAGGAATCCGTCTATTTTTCGAGATTCTGGGCCGATATACACTATTATGTGTATCGGATCCTCGGCGGAACGATGAATATTACTGTTTTTACTGAGTTGTGCGCGTGATTGTTTGCGCCCGTAAACAAATTTTACGCCAGAAATCTGGTTCCGTTTGAAAAAACCCTACAGACAATTTCGTGTGACATTTGTCTTTATTTGTCTAGCTGGTGCATTGTACATATAAGTAAATTTCAGATTTTATTTGTAATTTTCATGATAAACGAGAAAAACTGAAAATTGTTCTTAAATTTTTAATTTCAATAGATGCTCAACAATTTCGCCCGATAACGACCCTCGTATTTTGTTCTTACGATAGTATAAAAATATTGAAAATTTCCAGTCAGGATTTTTTTTTCGGATTAGAATCTAATGGTCTTTTTTTATGGAAACATTTTTTCGACCAGCAATTTCGCTCCGATTTACAATAATATCACTTTTTCTAAAATTAAATTTGATTAGGGAGGTAATTTATTTTATCCTAATAAATGGAATAAACCGGGAAAAACATGGGAAAAACGGGAAAATAGGTATAATATCAAACAAATAATGTTACAGAAAACATGTAATGCATAGTTAATTATTTCACCATAATATGACATGTATATTGTTGACAAAGCAACACTATCAACCAAACTCCAATCAGAATCGCTTTTTCGTTAGCAACGATTAATTGTTGCGTACAGATATATTATTTACATTAAATTTCTCATCTACCACCTTCGCAACTTCTCACTTATAACAGTGGCTCCACCCGTCTCCATTATCCTAGGACAGCTTTTTTATCATGTAGTCGGTGTTCGTATTTTAAAGAAAAATCAGTCGAATCGCGATAATATTTCAAAATTCATTCCAAATACAATATTTCGTATTTTGCGATTTCTACCACAAAAAATTACAATGAAGTGTTTTCTTATACGATAAAATGAGAATAATATGATACCGTTATTTAAATTTAAAATATACCCGTATTTTTAATGTCTTAAAAAACACGTTAAATCGAAATTTGTTTTAAATGTCTTTTTATTTCAATTAACCTGTTCAATTTTGTATGCTCGTGTATTTCACTCGTGAAAAATTCGTCATTTCAAAACAAATTTGATATCAGATTCTAAACGAAATAAGGAAAATATTAGTGGTTACTATTACCGTGTGGTTTTCCCCTCTCTGTGGACAACTTTTCGATCAACAAATCTTCAGAAGTCCTGATGGAAAACTTTGTCAAATCAATGCATTGGTGAGAATGTTTTTTTTTTCATTTTACTTTTTTTACTATTCGGGAAAAACGGGAAAATGTACGACAATGAAGGTTTGGTTATTTTCGATTTTGTTTTGATTGCTGCTATTCAGTTAAAAATAACCGCGAAAAACTGTTTTTTTTTTTTTTTTTTTTTACCAATTACTTATTATTAACCGTTTCTAGACGTGGTTAGATTTTCAAAACAATTTGGCGATATTTTACCTATTATTATAGTTTTAAATAAATTGTCGAGGTTTTAGTTGTTATTTGGTTTTATGTTGTTACTTTCCGGTAAAATTTGTCGATAATTAAACACAAGGCTCATCATGTAAGTTAGTTTACATAGTTGTGAAAAAAAGTTGAGCGTAATGCAGTGGTTTTTTTTTTTTTTTTCAGAAGCATTTTACGTTAAATTTTTTTTTTTTGTTTCAAATACATATATACAAATACCTAGTGTTGTGTAGTAAAAACACAACAGCGCACCGGCCGACTGAATTCCGTCAAGATTACGAAACTCGACCCTTTTGTTCGTATATCTAATAAACCGATTCGACTATATTATTTGTACACTTACATCACCACAAACATTATTGTAATAATATACACGATGCATTACTCTCCTCGTCGCCGCCGTTGTCGTGATGCAGACGTACAACGGTTTATGTTTGTATATATATATATATATTATAATATAATGATAAATAATATAAGACAAAGGGCTGCGTTTGTCGTGTTCGAGACTTGAACGAAAAAAAATGCGACCCAGAGCACAGTTTGTACACGAGAGAGAGAGAGAGAGTGATAGAAACCGAGAGGGAAGATGCGAGGCCCGACTAGAAAATTAATCGCGGTCATTTTGAAACTGAGGTGGCTGTATTCGATGAATAATATTAATAATACATCATCATAATTTGCGTTTCTGTACAACACAATTTCGAGTACACAGAGCAAACTGCAATAATTTAAATATTAAAAGGTATTGAGGAAGGGTCTGTGCGCGTGTACCGTGCAGCTGAATCACCGAAAACTGTACATACGACCAGTAGCGTATTTACGATTTTGTCAAGGGGGGAGATGTTGAATTTGAAAATTGTAACGTTGTATAGGTAAACACACAATTGTGTACTCGAGCTAAATTTATATATTCCCGTAAGTAATGTACAATTCCGGGTATACTTGGATAACTATTGTTAATTGATTTACTGTGTATACATGTCTAATCTACCTGCCTGACCTATAGGTTCTAATCTAACTTCCTCCATATCCTAGTGGTTTGATTACAGAATTCGTTTTAAACAAGAAAATAATATATTGTACACGTTCAGGTTTTACTGGTAAATTGACATTATTAACTACGTATATAGGTACCCACAAATCGAATTTTCCGAATAGAAAGTGAAGAAATTTGAATTTTAAATCGGTTAGTCGTGTAAATAGTAGATTCAAGAGGGAAGACGCATCTTCCTAAACACGCCACTGCATAGAATGCAAAGTTACTGCTTATAATATACTATTTTTGTTATGTCATTTCAAATATATAGATGGACACGAGCTGAAACGTATAACCGAGTTGATTTTAATAGGTTCTGGAGTTTTGAAAAACACAATCTACAGGTCCAAACCCGATTTACTGCTCTAAGAAAGCCGGTGTCCTAAGTGTAAATCTAAAACCCATTATACCTAGTCGATAAAAACCCATCACGCGGGTTCTGTCCTTTAAATATGTTTGTTTTGGGACTGTGGTTACACATTTGTACATTTTGATAGCGGTTTTGAGTAGTTTTTCTAGCCTGTGAACGCCCAGTGACGTGCACCCATCCTCTTGGCGTCTTGGTTTTTCAATGAAACGTGTTTTATAGGATTATCCGTTGTTTATCTATATCCAGTTTTCTGCGCCTGCGCTTGTTAGGCGTTGAGAGTAAATGTGAACGGGTCATTTTTTATGTATTGTGCGTTTTCTTTCTCACCGGCGCGTTCCAGCGGTTTCGCCAGGTTAGTAAATTGAATCATCGTGTTTCCCTAGAAATTACGGTATCATAAAATTTACCCCAGTCTTATATAGGTTACTTACACGTGTCTTACGAAGATAATTATACCCATTACGACGTCTCAGAAAACATTAAAACTTTTTTCGGAACTTTTTTGTTGACAACTTATAAAACAATTAGTTTCAAAATTTAAACTGCTAGAGCACCGTTATTTTGTGTCACTCTTATTTTTAGTGGTGAAACCGCTACCCACTTTTGATTTTCAGTTAGCAATCTTTATTAAAAATCCCAGAAATAGATGACATTTTAGTTAAAATACACATTGATATTAATGTTGACATTTTGAATTTTTGTCTACCCGATAAAGCAACAACACAATATTTACATTTTTTCATTAATTTATTTTAATATATTAATTTCTTTTTCGAAAAATGTTTACAAAGAAGTAATTTGCGTTGATATTCGAAGTGAATTTGTTCTCAGACACGTGATATCCATCTTCTAATTTCAATCTTATAAAAATGTCGAAAACACATTATTATTGTAATAAATATAAATATATTGCGATTTATTCGCATATTGCGTTAAATTAAATAAAAAATAAAACGCTAGTTCGATTTAATTGTTTAAAATATGAACGTAGTACTACGAGTACATTAACTTAGTTAGGTACGTAAATTGCGAAATTTATTATGTTCCCGGACTCGTGCCCATAATCCGGACGAAAGTTTTCCCGGGCGAAATCCACAGTAAATATCTGTTTTACATTGGGCTTTTATAATTGAAATTTATGACGGTAATTTGTTTATATGTATATATTTGTTTTCGTGAAAAAAGTATAAAACATGTCTCGCGTAAGATAAGTGCCATTGTGGGTTATTTCACCAGAGATCCGTTGCTTTTTTTTATTATTATTTTTTTTTATTGATATACGGTTTGCATATTTTTGAAGTTTATACATATTCCTTAAATTTCAAATATTATTTCCTCTGAAATATACTTTAAAAATAACCACCGGATCGCGAAAACGCCTGTATGCAATACGATAATATATACGAAGACCATTGCACAAGTTAAATTATTCGTTATAAAAATTCAAATAGAAATTCGTCATTAATTTGAATTTGAATTTTCTTACTTCTGAATGTACATAATGTAAGCAGCTTACTGTAAGCTATCAGTGACGAATTAAAGAGGGGGGACAACAAGGTGATAGCCTCTCCCCCTTATACTGTGTTTTTTTACGTGGTTATTATATTTTATAATAATTGTTTATAACATATGGTTGCAGTAGATCTGTCATAAATATTTTACTGATATAATTATTAAATTTTACAATGTGTCATATGCGTCGGATTAAAAGGTTATCAAAAAATTAGAAAAGATAAGTAAAACCGTGTTTTATATATGGTTCGCTCCCCCTCCTTAATTAACGTCTAGACCTACAACTGTAAGCTATATTATAGTTTTACTGATATGTGTATTTTTTTCTCGGAAACCACTTTTTCGGTTAATAAAATCTCCAAATTGTTTACAGGTAGGTACGTTTAAAAAATGCGGATTTTTCTACAATACTTCATTTGAACAATTATTTTGGTTTGTTTTTTTTAAATATTTTTTCTGTTTGTAAATAATTTTTCGACCAGAAATCACGTTTCCAGTTCGAAAATCACAAGGTATTTTTTTTTGTTGCATTTTGAATCATCTAGTAGGTTAGTAAGGAAGCCGTTTATTTTTGTTTTTCCGTGTAGTTTTCTTAATAATTAAGTAAAACACGGAAAAACATAAAGTCTTTAGACTTTAATGGAAAACTTATATTGGCCTTTTTTAAACATGGTACATTTTTCAAAATATTCTGAACATATTTTCGAGCTTTTATAAGCATTATAAATTTTCTAATATTTGTAGTTAGGTTTTTTTTTTTTTTATTATTATTTTAAGATAAAAATATGTTGAAAATAATAAATATTACGGCCTTCAAAATCACGTATAACCGAACATTGTTCAGAATCGTTTTTCGTTAGCAATGGTTTATCGTATAAATTAAATAACTTTATGTATACTACTTTCCCGACATTTCACCTACAACAACGGTTCATCCATGAGCTTTATTCGCTCTTTTTTTTAAAATTTAAATGTGTCGAGTGTCGTCAACACCATCTTATATTGCAATACTTGTCGCATATGATGCTTATAGTATCTTGTGTAACGTGCATCTATACTTCTTCTTCGCCGGCATTTACAGAGTTTTTGCCACCGTCACTTTAACCTCCCATCAATCCCGATCTTGAACAATTTATTTTCATTATTGCTCTCCCAGAACTTTATGATCCTCTTCTATTCCTCGGTCTGCCTTGAAGTACTTTCCCGTCCGGAATCTATACATTGAAAATTAATCCGTCTATATTATCGATTGCCTATTCTATAATCTATGCATTTTGAAGTATCCTGTCCCTGTGCATACCTCTAAATACCTATAACCTACAGTCTACACGTAATATACGTATATGTATATTTCTTTTGTACACAAACAATAATACATTATATTAACGATCGTACGTGGCGATAGGAACGCATAATACTGCACGTGCCGCCGGGCGGTGTTAATGCTCAGGTATATTGCGTCGATTGATTTATTAGTCTACGCGCATTGTGTAGTGCATCGGCGTATTGTCGTATAATTACTGTGGAACGCGATCTTTCGTGTATTTATCGACTTCGCGACAGACGCTATAGGTATAGAAGATAATATTACGATTGTAATACGTACCGGGTATCCCGTGGACCGAAAAAGAAAAAATCAATTAAAAAAAGCATCGTCTGATTAAAAAGACACCGTGCAGCAGGCAATACATATTACACTTGTATATTACGCATTATTATGCGAGTTCTAACCGGGCGGTGAGACGATAGTTGATGTAAATCGAATGTGTGAATTTTTTTTTTTTTTTATGTAGACTTCCTCATCAATAGGTACTATATATAATATAAAACGATTAAACTCGGCCCAAGAAAAAAAAAAAAACGCTTTGTTGACGGCGTGGAGGTCGGCCATTCATGATGTGTGATGAAGAATAATTTTTGATAGACAACAGTTCAGTTCTCAAATTCATCGTTATTACTAAAATACGATCAAAAGTCAAACGTACTTAATACTTATACATGTATACCTCAAGCTGAAGATTTACCCACGTCAAACCACGCCGATCGATCTAATTCGTTTTTGTCGATTTCTCGGGTAACTTCGGGGGAAAAAACACTACCGCTCTACTGTCATAATACGACTAGTATTACGCAGTACACGTTTTACCGGTTTACAGAGCTCCGCTCAGAATCGTCTTTCAACAGCAATGACTGTATACACAGTTTTTGTCACTCGTATCTTTTTCCATTATTTTCGGACACTCAGCAGCTCTTTCTGAACCAATTGAGTTCAAACTAGAGAATTAGAGTTGTTTTGTCGGTGGATTAAAGCGACAACGTTGTTTTGGTCGAATTTCAATATGAACTTCACCACGTTGTTGTTATTTAATTAAAGTTTCGGAAATTCCTACTCCCTGGCGATCTCCAAAACGAAGTCAGGCAGACGAAATTACGTACAAGTACGCGATGTAAATATCAAAGAAGTGCCTATTGCGGGTTTAACTTTCGAACCCGTCGCACGCGACCGTTTTTACGCTCAGATTTCTTTGTTTTCGCAGAAAATACCGCGGGTTTTAAACAGCTGGCCGGTATTTAAAGCGAAAAAAGATACGAGTAACGAAATCTGTATACGGTGGAATTGATTTCGGGGGGGGGGTAAATTCGACAAAAAGCCGACGGGCCGTCTAAGAGGGATCTGCACTGCCGCACTCGCGGGTTTCTTTTTTCGTCGATCAAACACGCGCGAACCGAAATTTCGTGCGTTTCTCGACGGCGACGTTTCGTATTTATTAATACGTCGTGCGGCGGCGGTGAACATAATATATAATCTCGTATTAAAAAAAACCACGTTGCATTGTATCGCTAAGTGGAGATTATCGACGTGAGATACGCGAGTGTATAATAATAATATTGTTATTATACTGTTTTACTGTAGGCAACTGTTTTTTTTTTTTTTAATTTTTTTATTGTTAGGTATTCTTACGCGTTCACAGACGGGCGTACCTATCCTATATACGAACATAAATACACGCGCATGTAGGAGACGAACGCCGCCGTTTTCGTGGGTTCGGAATGCGCAGCCACCGCCGTCACACAGCGTCACACACGAGGCGCGGTCGACACAATATTGTAATAATAATAATTATTATTACTGTTCGGTCGGTATATCACATTGTTTGCCCGAAATTCGGCTATTTTTTTTTTTCAACGACGAAATCGCACACGTATCGCACGCGTCCGCCGTCGTATGTACGCGCGAACACGACAAGGTTTCTTTCTTTTTTTTTTTTTTTTTAAATAATACAATAATTATACGACAAATTTAAAATAATGTCGTACGTATTGTTACAACAACACTATTTAGATATACCCGCGTATATTATTACGTAGTGTTGTTGTTTTGGCATTTGTGTGTTCTAGCGGTACTGTAACGACACTGTACGCGATTTTGACCTTGGCACGAGCGTTGGCAATCAAACTGAAAAAAAAAAAAAAAACTATTCGCACACGTGTAGTCGTCGTCGTCGTCGTGTTATAAAATAGTACACACTCGACGGTCGACGAAAATATGATTATTGCATTGACGGCACGCTAAAATACCATGCACTGCAATAAACGCATTATGATGATGATGTGCGCAGTAAAAATTATCGCTTAGTTCCAAGTCGCGCCGAACAGCGTGTGTACAGACCGTGTCCGGTCAGCGGGTCCGGATTTCGGGTTGGCGGGAGCACCGGGGTCCGTGATAAATACAGACCCCGATAAAGAGACGCATAAGTTTAAATTTTTAAAAAAAAAAATTAAAATTAAAATTTGTATAGGTATTTAAATTTGCGAAGGTACATTATTACTATACTAAATATAGCGAAAGTACTTATTCCTCGAGGTCAGAGGTGTCCGGGTCTCTTGGCCTCCCCCCTAAAATCGGCCCTCGGTATATGTAAATCAGTGAACTGTCGCTGTCGTTCAACGGCCGAGTCATAGGTTTGCACTTATTTCGTCGAAGCATTATTGGGTTCGGATAGCCAATAGTATATGGTTATATATTTTTCCATTTGCCCTATCCCTGAATCCATTTTGGCTCTACGATGGCTATGCAGATGGTGTAGGTTTTAGATTAAGACACTTTTAACTTACACCAGGCATTATATCAGATTTGGACCAACAACAGTATAGGTTATTTTTCGTATAAAACTCTTTAAACCTCTTAAAATTCGGGTCGAACTTTGGTAGGGTCTGTAAATACGCCGCCAAATAGCCCGAGACTTAGGGTTTTCGCAGCTTCGTGTGTACAGTCGAAAAACGTGGTTTGCCTAAAGTAGTAAAATACGTAGTGAAATAAGTAGTAGAAAATAACTAAGGGGAACTCGATGCATTTGGATTTTTCGGTTTTACTAGAATTTTAGGCGTGAAAATTTTAAATGCATAATATGATGGAATTTTATTTTTTCAGTGCATTTTTAGATCATTATTGTACGCAATTATAGTTAATATTTGTATTTATTATACGAGTGTAAGTTCGTATTTTTGTTTTTATTTGCTTCAAACGAGCAAACTTTTATTTTGAAATTTTTTTTCATTTTTTTTTTTTTTTTATTTCCGAATGGTTTTTAATTGTCTTTATTGCGGCCTATAGGAAAAGTCTAAACATTTTTATATTACGTTATTTTTAAAAATTTTCGTATTAATACTCGGTAAATTTTCGAAACATTTCATTACGAAGTAGTACACTAGTAGTACAAGTAGTGCTGTGAAAATTGCGTGTCTCGCTTTATATTCTCCGTATTAGAACGCCTAATCCATTGACTCTGTATCCATATTCCGGACGATCCATTTATAACCGTTTACGGCCAGTAACAATAATTATTGAACATTCCGTTTTGTCGGTATAACATACAAGTATACCTACCATTTGCTGCGTAGACCGTGAACGTTTTAAAGTTATTATCTTACTGCGCTATATTGAAATTATGTTATCTTTCGAGAAGCAATTTAACCACTAGATAAGAATTTTTTCGACGGACTGCGCAGATCAAAGGAAATCGATGGCGGTCGTCCACTCGTCCTTAATAAAAATAATAAAAAAAAAAAATATACCACGTTTTCCCCGGAACGGTTATTCGACCTCTCCGCCGAATGTCACACGGTCTTATACGATGTCGGTGATAGAATCGACGGCCCCCGCGAACTATAATATATTAAAATAGTCGAAGTACTGATAAAATTCGACTAAACGATATTATAGTATTATTCCGATCTAACGGCGTATATAGTTGTGCAATTACGCGGAGATAAAAAAAAAAAAAAAAAAATTGTACACATGTTATTAAATACGGATCATAACGCGCAACAATAACGTGTACGGTCAGAAATAAAATGCATTATTATAATTATGTGTGTATAATATTACTATCGGAATGTATTTTTACTAACTGTATTTGAGCCGCCATCATCGTTTCGTTCCAATTAAGAAAAAAAAAAAAAATGTTTTATACGTTCAAACGAATGTGGAACACCGTTTTTTTTTTTTTTTTACAAAACCGTCAATACAAAATATAATTATTATTATTATTACGAATTGCAAGGTCGCAACAATAATATCCTATAATCGGGAAAATTATTTTTAAACCGCACATAAATAAAATAAAATAATGGTTAGGTTTACTAGATGTTGCGCCACTAGAGTCGAATTTTCTCCCTGCGGTTGACTCATTGTTACCGTTATAATATTTCACGAGTCTGTAAGAGAATTTAAAATCCGATAATAAAAATGGTCGGGGCAAAGGTTGAAAGTTGATGCTACCAAACGTCTTTGATACTCACACCGTATAATGAATTTCGCCCCGTTGGCTTCGTTTAAGGGACCTATAGGGGTGTACAAAACTAAAAAAAAAACCCCCCCTCCAATAATAACAACAATTCGGTGAAATTCATATTGAAATACAACCGAAATATTATCACTTCTAACCGCCTATAAAAAAAACTCGAATTCTCGAATTCGAGCTCTTTTGGTCAGAGGGATTTTCACTAAATTATTATTAAACTCCGAAGTATACATTTTTTCATTCTCAAATCGTTTTTCAGTCAAGTTAATATTTAATTGTTAAAAAAAAATCCTGTCGTTTCGATCAATAGGCTCGCTGATTTGTTAATATTGCTTGGCAACTCGTGTATTGCCATGATTATTGTCCCCGGTCAACGTGCAGGATTTATAATATCATACACACAATTTGATTGGATAGACAAAAACCTTTTTCCAGGTTCGAGCGACGACCGTTCATAAAAAATACGCAACCTCTATTGCAGATTTTATTGTCCCTCGTTGATATCTGGTGTGCAGTACGTTACACAGTAACCGCGGAGTAATATCGCAAACTTTTGCGTGGGGGAATTCGCGTCTTATCATATACAATTTCTTACATAGTTTCGACAAAGGTTTTCCGCTGCTGTCTAACGTTAGAGGCGGATTTTCGAATTTTCAATAGTGTAAAATTTAACCCTCCTTTTTTTTTTTTTTTTTCTGTTCCGGTGAAACCGCGGAGATTAAGTGTATGTATTACACATTCGACACAATACTGCAGTTTTTGTACAGCTACGGCCATGTCATTAAATCGGTTTGAAAAAAAATTAGTCGTATAATAATGCCGATGAAATCACTATGCATTGTTGTAAACTTTAAACGCCATCACGCGTCATACTCGTACACAGTCGCGTTTTATTTGTATTTTTTTTTTTTTTGATAATATGCACGCGCACAAGCGTGGCGGTCGGTGCACAACGATAATCGTAATACTGCAAAGGGCGTGTATAGCAAAGGTGAAACACGTCACTCGTGTAGTAGTAGTAGTAGTGCTCTAAAATAATATACAGAATACGGAATCGACAGAAAAAAAAAAAGAAAAATGAAACATACCGGTCATTTATATTACTCGTAACACATGCGGACGCCGAACCTCGTGTCCATAATAGTAATTTATCATTACTCGAATTTAAACGTGTAAAAAACGAGTTGATAGTTTTCATCGCGTACATTTTCTCGTTGCGCTCGCCTTCATTTTCTTCAATTTATCAAGGAAAACCGAAAAATGCGACGGCTAGACAACGTTTTCTGCCAGAAACTGCTCCTGGAGTTGTTGGTCGGAGCAATAAGTCCTTTTAATCGACCTTATACGTCGTCACTCCCGACGAAAACATTTGCATTTTCATCATTTTCCCGATTGTTACATAAAAATCTGTACATTTTTTTGTTTACATTTCTACAAAAACGGCAGTATTATTATTTCACCAAAGAGGTTCTAAACTTCTAAAAGTCAAACAGTGTTTCCCACGAAAATAGAATTGTGTTCGATCGGCACTCCTGAACGTTTGCATAAACACGTGGTTACGCGGCCTTATTCGTTGAGAGTGGCTAACCTAATAATTCCGTTTATTTTGTTGTTGGTTTCGGACGACCTCTGATCAAACCTATATATTATTATAATATGGGTTACGAGGTCGACATTTGCATAATATATATATCTTATAATCTTATATTATTATTGTGATTAAAAAAAACAACCGCCGGTGGCCGCGGACGATCTGCAACGCCTAAAAGTAAACTTTGGATCGCTGTCAAGCGGACCGGTGTGCCGCGATGATGATCAAAAGTGGCAGCGGCGGCACAGATGCGTTTAAAAATAGTTAGCTCGAACGAGAAACCGCTGCGCCGAGCTTCGTCGCCACCGTTTTATTATTAATTTTATTTGTTTCGAATTTTATTATTCGACCGGACGATCGACTGGCTCGTCGAAACAACCGTGACAGTACGTATGTACGTAATATATATCAGTGGCGCACTCAAGGGGGCTGATGTGGGTGATACATCACGTGAAAAGTTTAATTTTTTTTATTATAGTTTTCACCCGTGGGTTACTTTTTCGAGTTTGCCGTATCTTTAATGTTCGCAACTCTTCGGGATAGGTTTTTGTAGTACGCGTACCCTTTAGTCCTAGTTAAATTAATCATTAAAAATCCTTAATCATTAATAATCCTGAAAAATAAAAACCCGACGCGTCACGCTTCTTCTTCTTTTTTTTTCTAAATTTATGCGTTTCCTCGTTTCAAACTACTCGTACAACATTGCAGACATCGGGTAACACTAGAAGTCTCGACGTCGTGATTTCTACGGTTATGAAAATCTGATATCCTCTGCCGCCGGCGATGGATTGGAATAAGTTTTCGGCGGCAAATTTTACTACAGCGTCCGAAAATGAACAAAAAAAACTAAAAATGTCGTTCTAAGAAGTTTCAAAAACCCTTTTCAAATGCGGCGATTATCGTACGATAAAATACAAATCATAATAAAAATTTACCACCGTAATACCCGACGCCCGATACTCGTGAATATTTTTGATAAATCTCCGAGTTAAAACGAACGACGCGATATTCAACTCGGCCGATTTGCACGCAGGTACGAGTATATCGGTACGCGTTTTTGTGTCAAATCCGTTTTTGCACACCTATAGGCCAGAAATAGTCGCCGTACCGAAAACTTGCAGCGATATAACACGGACGGTGCACTTGGAACCGACTCAGAATTGTCGTCTGTCTGGCAAATTTATTCTATATTTATTATTTGATGTTCTTTTCTCGTTAAACTGCAGTTACCGGCCGCAGTAAGCCGGACCATTTATAAGTTGGCCCGGACCGCCTATAATAAGTTTTAGCGCACCGTGTTTACACAATGATATTCTCCACCACTCACTCTGCAGTGTTAAACGCTCGAGCGTCCGTCACTCGTCCGCAGTTTTATTCGCCCGTGCAAATTTGTTCGTGTTTAACCGAGCAACTTTAGGTAGTACGTTTTGCGGTGCCGTATAGCACGTTGACAGCGCTCCGTAGCGAAATATTCTTACCGCCTCTATAATAGGAAATAGAAATTATACCCTTTGTCACCGGACCGGTGTTCTGACACGAGTAATTATACGTGTGTAATTTTTTTTTTTTAAACTCAAAAACCGGGAAATTAAACGATAAAACCGTATCGACTCCGTAAGTCCGGTCTTACACATTCTAACGGTTGGCATTTATTTTGTGTAATCCGAAACTGGTAAATTAAATTTAACTAGTTATTTGAAAAAAGAACTGACACATTGCCACATATGTAATTTTGTGTGAGTTTTGCATTTCGACCCGAAATTCGTATACGCCACTAAACGAAATTATTAATCTTGTTATCTTACGTTTAATTGCATAAACAACAAGCGCTGATACGTAAAAGGAAATCCTCGAGTTAAAATGTGGTGGTACTTTTATTATTAATTTTTTTTCTAACCATAAAAAAATGTTTAGGTAAATATATTAAATACCGACATAAATGTACGTGCTACAGCAAAAGCTTTTGGTTGGGCTAATACTTATGGAGGCAGTTATGTCAAAGGATATTTCACAGTTAAAAAATACGGCTATTGAGCCTTTTAACGCCCTCGACTAAAAAATTCACACGTTTTGAGTTTTGGTAGGTTTTGATTGCGGTATCAATTGTTCTGACACTACACATTTTTAACGCATTTTTATTTTATTTTTTAATAATATATGATTCAGCAGACATGAGTGTAAATTAGTATATCCCAAACTATTCTAAATACTGTAGTATTCTCAGTAACACTTAACTATAAGACGTGTGCTATATTTTCTCGAAAAATTATTTTTTTGGTTAGTAAAAATGATCAGAATCTTTCGCGCATTACTTTAAAATATGTGTTGTTTTGTGCGGATTTGGGTTGTACGTGTTTCGATAGGCCGTAATATTTACGATTTTAAAATTTTACCATTCGTAAATGGCCTTTGGAAAAATCAAAAAATGACCTAATACGACTCCAGTCAATTTTCCTTCCAGGAAAAGTGTTACACTTGAAAACCGGAACCAAATTTTTGGTAGAAAAGTGAAAAAAAAAAAAATAATAATAAACATCGTTGTAAAAACCAATACGTTCCTCGCTCCGCTCAAAATCTGAAAATTATGCGCTTTTAGACAATATAGTACGATTATATTATTATTATATGTAATTTCAACTGTGATTTATCGCGACGAAGAATAACAAATTGAATTCGAGCAGTTTTCGTATTAAATATTTTACGCTATTGAATTGTCCGTCGATATAAATAATATTTCTTAACGATTCGAGATTTATGAGTCATGACACGGCGTTAAAATGTTTAATCGTCTGCGGTAACAATATTATCATTAAAATGCTATACCGTCAAAAAATAAAACAAATTAAATAAAAGTGATAACATTGATAACAATAAAGGACACCAATTACTTGTATATTATACATTATAGATTCTGAGTGCGGTCAATTTTCCATTAGTGTCATACTAGATGAGATATATTTCTTTTTGTCATCGACAAACAATTTTGAGTTATAATATATGCTTCAAGTTATTCGCAGAACATTTTAAAATACGCGGAATTTTCGCGCGGCGGTACTTTATACGGAACCAATTTATCGATTCCCAACAGTTTTTCCGTGATATTCAAAACACCAACCCATAAAGTGCGCGAAATGCCGATGCATTGGTTTTGTTTTGGGCAAATTTCTGGGTTACTTTGGCTGTAAGGGAAAAAACCACGACTAATACTGCTCGCACACTACTTTATTCATCCGATCGCCACGAAACTTTGGGATGCTGTTGCATACTCCAGTGAAGATTTCTGGCATAGTATATGTATGGAATTCTTCGATGGCTCCACTATCATGCACAAAAAACCGGGTGTGAGGTACTTTTTGGTTCGAAGGTAAAATATTGTTTTTTTTATATTTGGGTCACCTTGGTAAAACACGGATGCAAAAACAAATATAATTAGTTAACTAGGTTGTCATGTGGTCGAATTCGTATTATGTTTCTGGTATGTATTCAATGAGTGTGTATACTATAGGTAGCTACGTGTTTTTTTTTTTCGCCGTGATTGCAGTGAAAATGTTTAATTTTAATTGCTGACGAAGAAATCAGTATTGTGTGCACTTCAGTTCATGGCCGACATAAGACATTCGTAAAACATACGATATTTGAAGACCGTACACAAGACGTATATATACATACATAAGACATACATATCTTCTTTGATTTTTCGAATACTGTGTCGTCGACAGAAATGCTCCCCAAACGGAAATTGGTCGATCTATATCTGAAGCACGAAAGAAAAACACATTATACGAGCAACGAAAAGCAAGATTAGAAAAAGAATATAATAAATATAAAAAAAAAAAAAAATATTGAAAATTTGCATTTGGCGTAGCTATATATAAAAGCTTGTTCTGCTCGGCGTTGCCAGTGCCGATTTTTCAATATATTTCTTTATATACGCGTAAAACACCAAAGTACAATTATGATGCCCGGTGTAATCTCTGAAACTACCCTTGGAATCATTATGTGTCTTTGTGTATTTTGTTTTTTAAAATGATACGCAGTATATTGGAGAGTGTTTTAAGCTATTGAAAACACCGGTCCGACCGGCGGAAGTAGTAGACGACCGAACCCGCAATAGTCCGGGCTGGATGAAAACAAATGTATGTATAAGGTATTTTCATTTGCTCGGCAACCGTATAGCTAATTTATATAAATTTGAAAATAAAAATAAACAAAACGCATTTTCAAACATTTGAGGGCAACGGTTAACTGCAGTGATTGTGACGGAGATTGAAATATGAATTCTAGGGGGAAATCGTTTTTATTAAGCATTATTTGGCACGGGCAACGCCGGGCGGGACAGCTAGTACATTATATAAATCTTAAAAATCCCTAGACAATATTATATACTCTTTTAAGTCGATAAACATTTTAAAAAACGATATGTTTTGAGCGAAATGTTAATAATAATAATAAAAAAAAAAAAAAAACAACAAAACATCTAATTATTAAAACGTCACGTGAATATATTTGTGCGCGCATTATTACGGTAAACCGAGAAATACGTGCGCGGTGTTTATGAAATTCAGGCGAATGTTGCAGTGTTCGTGCTTAATTGATATTTTCTACTAAAAAAATTAAATATACTATACAATTTATTTTGGTATTTCGGTTACCCGGAGAAATGTTTTTTTTATGTTTTATTATATTTCAAACGATTGGCGATAAAATGCATGTAACGTGCGTCGTACTGTTACAACAAACAAAAACCACACCGAAACATTTTTCGAGCCAAACGATTTTGGATACGTTACGAGTGTAATAATATTAATAAACGGAAAAACCGCAACACGACGTTTACGGTGTTATTGTTACAAGGCGAGGTAGGCGATTCGCCAAAGAAAACTGAAAAAAAAAAACTCTTTTTCGGTTTTTCGTTTGTATTTTTTTTTTTTTTTTTTTTTTATACGCCGTTAAAGAACGAATACGATCGTGCGGGACGGACGGGCGATTCGCAGGAACGAAACGTCGTTATTACATTCTCGTGTACTGGTGTATAATGAAAACAAAACAAAACGGGGAAACGTAACCGTACCAGAAGTTCCCGGCCGCAGTAAGTTTGTGACGTAATTGCATTCATATAATTGCTCGAATTTTCGAACGGAACGTCCGGGTGTTGTTATTATTTTTTTTTTTTTTCAACTATATTATCGCACAACATCAGTATTGTGTTGTTCACGGACTCTCCAATACGGAAAAAATAATAATATTTAAGAACACCAGAAACAATTCTAGCCTCTCGGTTAGGAGACTGCGGACGTCGATTATATTTTATTGCCCCGCCAACTTGCATTCCTTGTACATTGACGACGGTTAAGGACCGGATTTGATTGCAATCGCAAATTATACTGCAACAAAGACGAATCAGATCTGATTGAACACGTAGCCGACATAAACTAAAGATATTCTGCCCGTTTAATTTTATAATGCAATTTTTTTTGTCAGTTTTCGACGTTTTTGCAATTTTCCCACGTTTTTGAATCGTAAGCGTTTACCTTTCGTCTGGAGTTTTCTAGAAGCTCGGAGGGCCCATGGTGGTGATTAAATTCAACGCAGTAGTACAGCGATTCGTGTGAGTTTACCCGTTGGTGTCTTAGTGTCTATTTCTTTGATCGGTTTGACCGCACAGTGAAGTGTATTCGACGCAATGCTAAAATTTAAATCAATTTAAAAAAGTAAAATTTCCAATCGGATTGCTCCTTACAATGGAAATAAAGAAGTATTTTCATCAGATGGAAAGGTTATATATTGTCTCGTATGTAACAAATATGTGTCTACTGAAAAAAAAATATCGAAAAAAATCGTCATTCCAAAACAAGTAAGTTTTGTATTTTATGCTCATCATTTTACGCGCAATATATTACATATTATTTCAAAAAAAAAAAACATGTATATTTTTTTTATTTCAATACATAAGTGTATTACAATGGAATGGAGAAAAAAATAGCTATCGATTACTTCTCCAAATTCGAATAGTAAAAATGTATTTTTTGAAGATTTATATAATGCATTTGTTGCAGCAAATATCTCATTGTGTTCATGTGTTAAAATCACTTTTGGAAAAACATGCTGGTAAATCAATTCCGGACGAAATCATGTTCAGAAAAAATTACATATCAAATATGTATAAAAGCGTTATGGACCAAATAATCAGTGATATTGGAAATAATTACGTTCACATAATTGTTGACGGAACAACTGATCCAAGAGTTTTGTATAAATAATTTGTTTAGTTTTTTATATAATAAAATATACTGTTTTCGTTTAGGTTCGGCTATTGCAAATTTATCAATTGGTAAATTAGACGGGACGCCTAGTTAATGATATTCGGTTGCATGTAAAGAACTAGAATCCATCAATTATGAAACTATTTGTCAGTTTATTAATTCCTCGTTAAAAATATTTCCTGGTATTGAACAAAAAGTATTAATTTTTATTAGCGATGCTGGTACTTATATGTTCAAAGCAACAAAAACATTAAAAATATTTTTCCCGAAATTAATTCATATTACATGTATGGCGCATGCAGTTAATAGAGTTTTAGAGAAAATTCGACAATTGTATTCTGACATTAATAAATTGATTGACAATAGTAATATATTATTACCTATTTAAAATTTAAATACATATGCAACTTATTTCGTTTATTTCAGGAAAAAAAGCTCTCCTAAAAGCACCATCGAGAATGAATAAATACAGAAAAGAAATGCCGGGTACACCTTTATCATCCGAACCAATTATTACAAGATGGGGAACATGGTTAAATGCCGCACTTTTCTATACAAATAATTTCGGAAAGTTTAAAAACGCGATTGGAAGTTTAACAGATGACGCACGAGTTTCGAAAAGCTGAAACAGATTGTACAAAATAATGCAGTCAAATGTGGTTTAGCATTCATAAAATTACACTTATCTGAGTTATCCAAGAGTCTTAAAAATTTGGAAGAATTTATTAGTGAACTACTGAAAAGCGTAGATATTTTAACAAATATTTCTGGTCCAAACGGGAAAAAAATTAAAGAACAATAAATGTATGTAATTAAAAAATATGAAAGGCATAAAACTTTGATGTCTTACGATGAAATCATGTCAGATAAAGCAAATGTTAATTGAGATATAACGCCTACTTTATTAAATTGTTTTAAATATGCACCAATAACTATTGTACACGTAGAACGTAGTTTTTCTTTGTACAAACATATTTTAAGTAATAGAAGATTTAATTTTAATGAAAATAATTTAGAAATGTATCTAATTATCAGTTTTAATTAAAAAAGTAAAATTTATCTAATTTATTTTTATATACATTTCGCATTTTTATAGCGCAATTTATACGTATTTTTTGATGCAATTATATAATTTGAATATGCAATTTTTGTGTGTTTTAAATGCAATTAAATCTGGTCTTTAGTGATAGTATTTAAGGGTATTCAAATATAATGGAAAAATATTATTTTCTCTTCATTTGTCTACTGATTGAGATCATGATCAGGATTAGTGTCCCAGTATCGTTCTTTATATACAATACTGAGGTATGCTAATACGTCTGATAGGATAATAAACAAAGAAACATCTAATTTGAAGTCAATAAAAACAATAAGTCCTAAAACATTGTAAATGATGAAATGACTATAATTGTATACGTTTTATGCCTTTTATTAATACGGCTGTGTATATGCATGCAATTGAAATACATTTATCTAATTTGAATATGTATCCCGTTAGGCATTAATAAATGTATATATTATGTATACCGTGTTAATATTATTGGTATGTTTATTTGTAATTATCTGATACTGACTAATAGTTAAAAATGTATATTTGTGACTTGTGTAGTGATTTTCGAAAACCTAACCTGACCTAACCTTGTCTATTTCTTTTATCTACTCGTTGATATGTAATTTTGTGAACCGATATATTTACACACTTAGTAAGTTACATTACTTATACCTTTTATTTAATAAATATACATCCAAATGGCTAGCTGTTTGTTTTTCTCTACATTTCGCATTTCGCATCGTCTGCCATTTTCTATACATTCAAGTTTTCTTTAGGTCGTCCTATTTATTTTCAACTTACTTCCTTCCATATGTCAATCTGTTTTACCATAGGGTTTCATCTTAGTGATGATGTCAATTTTCGTAAAATATTTCCTTGATTTTAGCCTGCTACGAGTCGTTACGGCTTCATTATATGTGAGTCGCTGTTAGCTAGTCACTTTATGAATTACCTACACACATTGCACGCCCCGTGGTCGTTTATTTGTTTTAGATGCTGTTTCTCGTCTTATTTCGGACGTCGCCATTCCACACAAGATTTATACTTTATCAATAAAGGTTAATTTTAAACATTATGCTATTATTCGTCTTATCGTATCATTTAATACTCTATCTATCTTATTCGCGTAGGATAACTGTCGGCACACGGGGCACGCGTATTCCTCAGTCGAGTAACTCAAAGCGAGCCCAGATGTTACTATCACATTCGGGTCAGTGCCGCGTTTCGTTCCCACTAGTTCCTTTATCGGGTTATTTTCTTACCACGGTGTATTTGTTTACTCTCTCGTAATGCGCTTTGCACGTTAATGATGACGGTCTATACAATTTATACCTAACCCATTCCTTAACCAGATATATATATAAGTATTCGGCATAGACAATGCATATAATGAACGGTTAGAACATTACTGTGCGTATCAGTTACTTATCGGGCAGTGTTTTCGAATAAGGAACACAAATGGCAATTTTAACAATACCAAAATCATATCTTATTGTCAACTTGCCAATAAATTAACTTTCTTCTTCTTCGTCTTCAGCTTGTCGGTAAGATCCGTTGCTGTCGTCATGTTGAGTCCTCTCCGTCTCTTCTTGTCGTGTACCGTGTCTGCATTGACTTTTCTTCCTTGAATCATTTCTTGTTACCACGTGAATAGCGAACACTGATTGTATATTTTATTGGTAGGCGAGACAGAATATTCACGAATGCGCGATAACCGATATAGCCTATCCGTTATGTGCTACGTATTATCCATGGTATTAGGTGCCTACACTGTCTCCTCTAAGGTATTATATACACCATAATGACTGTACAGTGTATGAAAGTTTTGGAACACGTTTTACTTACCGACAAAAGTGTGTTTTACGAGACAGATAACGAGACTGTAATAACCTGCCGCTCTACCGAGGCTTACCAAATTATAGAAAGAAAAAAAAAAGTATTATTTTTTAATATACATTAAACGGGTACATATTTTCGGTGTGTGTGGGACGTATAATTATATAACGCGAGTTACTGGCACGGCGAAGAGCGTGCGTTGACAATGGCACCTATTCAGGTAGGTACGGCCCGGTACGACCGAATAGCTATATAATAATATTATTTTTTAAAACGTCCAAATTTTTAAGTATTTTCTCTTCTGCGCCGGTGACGAAGTACACGATTCCGCCGTGTCGTGTACTGCAGCAGACTTGATCGAGTAGAAAACTCGTTTTGTTTGTTTTTTTTTTTTTTTTTTTTTTTTTATTTCAACATCGCCATCACATCTACTTGACTGAATAACCCCGTCGATGATAATACGACCAATACATTTTATTGTACTTATTTTCGAACATATTTTTTTATTATTATTATTTCCAATTTTTCGTACACTCTGGCTTGTAATTTATTAGGATCTTTATCAGGCTTACAAACAAGTCGACAGACAGGACACCGAAATCATAAGAAGTAATTATTTTCCTTCGGTATAATACGATATGATGGACCAGTGGCTCACCCCACAACACTCATAAAATAATTATTAATAGACAGGTACTTTTTCTAATATAATGCGCAAGTTTTGAAAGCCATTTCGAACGGCGTGCAATTTATACAAAAGACTCGTTATACCTATATACCTGTTAGAATCCCGTTTATTAAAACATCGTAAATGCGCAAAGCCACAATGGGAGAACAACTATTTCGGACTGTATACCTACATACCGTGGTCACTATTATCGGTATAGGCGCGTAGTCGATCGTGCGGTTCAAACAACGAAGTTTTGCCGTATGATAAATCGCCGAAATCCAAACAGTTCAAAACAAGACGGATACTCTTAGCATAATATATCATACTGCGTTAATGACTGACACGCCGGAACGCAAATGAGTAAAACGTTTTTCGGAAGAAAAACCATGACTAATTATACGGCGTTTAAAATAGACGAAATAAAATAATTACGTGCCTAATTAATATTTATATCGCGGACACGGTGTTATACAGACAGTCATATTTTAAACATCGAAACATCAAAGCATCACTTTGGGGAATCGACAGCTAAATAATAACGATAACACCGCGATACATCGAGAGCAGTGCACAGTACTCATGTATATAGGTCGCAGTGCAATTACAAGTTATAAATTAAATTAAAGTTTGAAACGGATTTTATGTAAATACGAAAAAAAACAACGTCGAACAGCAAACTCGTATTTGTATCAGTTTTAAACACGGTCCGAACGCAATTCATAAAAGTAATTTGAAAATGAATAACATTTTCCACGAAAAACAAAAAGAAATCCATCCGATGTTTTCGAAAGAAAAGTTCCGAGAAGAATTTTCGGACCATGAAAGGTATACATGATTACTCGAACTGAAAAACGGAGAACAATAAAACACAACCGTAAACTCCAGAAACGCCTCTTTTAAACGCTTTAGCGTTACAAAATAGATTTCATTGAGAAGAATGAAATATGCAAAACGTGCATGAAGAAAGTGAGGACCTCGTTCAAGACGGGAGGATTGTGTTGATAGAGACGGCAGAAGGAGGACAGAAATAAACGGGGGAGTATTTGCTCGGGGCCCTGGTCTTAAAGGCCGTTACTTCATAAAGCGAAAGAAAAAAAAAAAAGAAGAATATTTTGGATTCAATGGTCGGCTACACTGTTATTGTTACGTCTGCGTGCGCCGTCGTGGGCTTGTCATTTTATTATAAAGGAGGAATAAATTATAGTTATTATATTTATATGCTTATTTGACGATTTTTTTTTTTTTTCATTTTATGGAAGACAAAATAATTCGATTGATAGATTCAACGCATTTCATATGTAGGTTATAGTGATTTTTTTTTCTCTTCTCGTGATATTATGTTCGGCTGGGTAAAAAATCGTTTTCTTTATATTTTTAGATCTTTAAAATGATTTCTAGGGGTCGCGAACATCACATTTATTAAAAATAGCTTTTTCATTAGTTTTATTTTTTTACCGTCTAAATGCTCGTTTGTTAAAAAGAAACAAAAGTGTACAAAATTAATTGTTGTTACAACAAAGAAAAACTCTGGTAATTAAAAAAAAAAAAAAAAACACATATTATTTAGTTCGCAGAAAATTAAACTGTTGAAATTATCAAGTAGTATTGAAGGGAGATTCGTCGAAAATGTTACAATTTAATTATCTATGAACTAAATAATCGTACATTTTTAGTCTGAAAAAAATAACTTTTTTGTGTTAATTATTTTTTTTAATTTGCCACTTTTTTTGAGAAATAAGTATTTAGATCGAAAAAAAAAACGAATAAAATAACTATTTTTTTTTATATAAATTTGATTCTCGCGACCTCTAAAAATTATTTAGAAGATCTAAAACAACGAGGGAAACGATTTTTTATCCGGCCGAACAAAATGTCACGAGAAGAGCAAAAAAAAAAAAAATAAAAAAAATCCCCTATATGAGATACTACATGAATTAAATCGATTTTTTTGGATTTTTTTTACAGTAAAACATTCCGTTCGGACGTTATATAATAATTAACATTGTATACGAAGTGCCTTAATATCGGAGACCAGCTAATTTAATTCGGTTAAAAAGAGGTCGGTACCCGGTGAACACATTTTGTGTACACTATATAGATACGAATTGTAATTAAAATAAAACTCAATTTGCTTCGGATACAATATATTTACATGTGTACATACAGTATCGATTAAACTCGATTGGCGACCAAAGTGAACTTATGTACGCTATCACGGTTCGTATATCATATACATACCTAATCATTTTATGTATAGACAGCACGGTATAATACTCGTGTAATGCACCTACCTGTACCTTTAACGAGGTTTTCGCGACTTCAAATGAGCCCTTTCGTCGAATAATTTTACTAACGATCCTCTATTTTTTTTTTCTCTTACACATTAATTATAATTTATTTGATTGTTTTTTTTTTTAATAATATACATAGAATTTTAATTATTTATACTGCTATATTCCACGTACAGCGGTAGAGCTGCCACCACGGCGGTTCGTATTTTGAAAACAAAAATAATAATAATAATGTAGTTTTTGATGTTGAAAATTATATTTTAATGTATTCGTCGTAGAAATAATAATAAAAAAAATAATATACAGAATAATAATACGGTCGTATCTCCTCGGCTACGGTACAATAAATTTAGCGAACAAATTAAATTTTAATTAAACAGTATACGGGTAAAACTGTAAGTCTAAGTTATTATGCATTTCCTTGTGTAAAAAGTAAATTATAATATAAACCTAAGGACTGCATTAAAATTCAATGTAATGTACTTGTATTATTCTGTTGGTAGGTTTTTTTTAATAAACATGTGTACGAAAAAAGAGCCGGCATCCACGATCTCACGATTAACTGTCGGCTATAGTTAGTCGTTGTTTTTTTTTTTTGTACAATCATAAGGGAACCCCTAAATCGAAAAATAGAAAAAGTTCAAAAGACGAGCGCACGCAACATAAGTACAATATAAATTTAAATTTAAAATTGTATTCATGTCATTAATGCGGTGTACGGAATAAGGGTTACGTTTTTAAAGTAATATTACTCGTAAATGTAAAATCGATAAAAAAAAAACCTATTTCATATTATCTGAAAAAAAACCACCGAAATCAAATAGGTATTTAAGTGTTGTAGGTACTCGAGATCTTCGTAGAATCGTTTTTAATCCAAAGACCGAGGTTTTCCTCATTATCTTAAATAATAATGAGAATTTCTAAAAATGACCTTTCTAAAATGACCAACTAGAGCCAAAATTTGACAAAAAAAAGTTTTTGTTGTTGTTAGATTAAAAAAAAGATTTTAAAAAAAAAATTATTTACAGACAGAAAAAATAATAAAACCAAGTAAAAACTAATAGATCGCTTCGTTCAGAATCTGAAATTATGTATACATATATATTTCTATCAAACAAATGTATGCAAAATGTATACCTATACAAATATTTACAACAATTTTAAAGCAATAATAATCTTTTTTTCCCCCCTGCAAACTGAACTATGACTACTACTTCACATCATAATATTCTTATTTATTTTATACGGAAATTGTCCTGTATCATATACATTTTGGTAACACTGATAAATATACTCAAGAAATAATAAATATCCCGGGTGTAATGTACAATATTATTTTGACACCTCTAGCTTAGATACAAATCACAGCTAAAAACTTCCAAGGAGAGGGCGATCTAATCATCGTAGGCCTCTCTTCAAATACACCATTGGTACCTAATGAAACCAACGATGACCAAGTACGAAAATTAAATTTCGCGAACCATCCCGGAAACTTGTCTAAAAACTACAAAATGATAATTTTAACCCAAGCACTAAATTTATTGTAGGATGGAAGTAAAATAATCAGGACTGACTGAATCCCGTTGTGAACCCAATGTTTAGACTTTCACGGGGTTCCACTTGGCACTCATAGATTGAGTGGTTCTATAAACAGAACGAGGACAGCACGTGGAAAACGGGACAAATGTTCTACAAACATTTAATGGTACTTCAGCGTTTAACAATGTACCAGAATACGACTGTGGACGTGTAGTGCAAACGCTCTTTCACGTCGTTGAAAAACGTCCAAGGCAGGAGTTTCGTGGAGATATGGGACATTTTCAAGTGATGATGGCTACACCAGAGACTGTCACATTTGGATATCGAATTTAAACCCCACTGAAAATTACGTTAACTACGAGTACCGCTAAGCAGATCAAATCATGCGTAATATTAACCTCATTGATCATAGATCATTTGTCGTATATGTTATATTTTGAAAAGTTGTTGATCTTGATATTTGATGCCTTACGTAAAATAAAAAGCTAAATGTATTTCACACCGTCGATAGACCACAGCAGTTGAGCGATGATTTAGTTAATATTCACATACACTGTATGCAGTGATAAAATATCGCAAACAAAAACAAAACGATTCTAAGCAAGTAGTATTAGTAACATTAGTCGTGTTTTTTTTTTTTTTTTAACTTTTAGCCAAGGCAACACAGAAAGCGTTTCGTGACAAAATCGAAGTATTTTTACCAACACCGTATCCGAAGGAAAAAATAATCACAAATTTTAGTGATAAACCTATAATAGCTTCACTCGGAATCTAGAATTAAGTACCACACCGGACATCGAATTATTATGCAGAAACATACAAGCCCACCCACATTAAGTTTATAATTTATACTGCCATTTTGTTTAGTTATTACTAATTTATTTATATTTATGCGCATTTTTAAAATTATTATACGTTTTAATAATATTCGATTTTTGTAATATTTATACAGTCGAAAAAGAAAAAAAAAAACCAAACAAATTCCCTATTATTTCAACGGTTTCGAAGGTGAAAAATAATATCATACGCCCGAACGCGACGATTTCACGTTAGAAGAAAAATGTACGAAAAAATTTGAGAACCACTGCGGCGTAAATCGTCCGGTATCGTGACCGAGCCGCTGTGCGTAATACTGTAATATAGAGGGTCATCCGCGGCACGGATACAAATCGTAAATAATTTCTGTGCACGCGGAATAGAATATTATGATTATTGTAATTGACGTTATTTATAACGATTACAGCGAAAATAATGTCCGCGGACGTTATGCAACGTTTCATTGTGCGCGACTGCAACAATGACACGACGACGCAATCCTTCCGTTTCCTGCTCGCGCGCGCGTTTCGTAATATCATCTGACGGCCGGTAGCGCAATGACCGGCGTGCGGGTTTAGCGCGGCAATTCGTATTTGTTTTCGATGTCCGTTTCGTTCGACCGCGACCGACTCGTTAAGAATATAATACACAATTATCCGATTGACACACGCATACGCGTTTAATATTATTGGGTCTATTTATTTTTTTTATTCCGTTTTTATCGATTTCGAACCGTTATCGCGATGCAATAAACGTCAAACGTCATCGTATCGTGTAATACGCATACGCGGCGTGCGCATTAAAACGGCGGCAGGGGGGGGGGCACTCGTTATAATCGGCTCTACAATAAACATCAAAAATCGAGTACGCGCATACGTAATAATAGTGTATATCGATATCGGCGTCGTAAAAAAAAAAAAAAATATTCTGTTCTATATTGTTTGATATTATATTATTATCCTATTATAATTATTTACGCACAACAAGTTTTTAATTTTTAATTTTATCATTTCACATCGTCCGTTCTGTATGTTATAACGATTCAACACGAATAAAAAAAACCGTTCTTAATTGGACGCGTATCGTACCGATTTGTACGACGACGAGGCCAATAATTATTGTTATTATGTATTATATAATATATCAATTATAATACGACGCCATATGACCTTATGATCCGTAAAATCACGAAAATAATAATAAAAAAAAAAAAATTCGGGAAGTTAATAGGATACATTATATCATAGGGTAAACGTTCTCGTTCTCCGTAATTATTATCGCTCTTAAAAAAAAACCATCAGTCGGTCGCGTGGTCTTTTGTTCCATACGTTTCGGTCGCGACGACTAGGCATTTTTCGAAACTTATGCGTTGCAGGTCGTTCCGTGTTTGTTGGTTGTGTTTCGTTATCTGAAACCAGTAAGCGATCCCTCGTCGTAGGAACAACGATTTTTTTAAATCTATATATCTCACATATTATGCATACTCGTGTTTCGCTCGAAAATTGAAATCTCGAGAAAAAAAATCAATGTACCAAAAACAGAGCAAATGTCTTACTTTTAAATTCGATAATTATCCTGTTCGATCCGATATTAAAACTAACGGAATAAAATCGGTTTGAATTAACGAGAAATCGACATTATTCAGTTTTACAACATATTTTGCTGTCAACATAATGAGTGATAAAAAACTGACAAACAAATGCTTGATGGCGATACAACATTGAAGGAGGACAATCACAATTAACACTATAACTGCTCCGCTCAGAGTCGTTTTAATTGCAATGATTTATTATCGGTTTCAGTATATAAACTAAATTAATCTCCATTCCCAACTTTCTAGATTTCTCACCAACTCACCAACCATAAAAAAACGAATAGAGCTTAAAATACAGGAAAATTATCCGAATTATCGAAAGGAGAATCTTAAGAATAATACTCGATAATTGCTTGGATACTAACGCTTGTCGCAGAAAATGGTGAATTCGAAACAACGAAACTCTACCGGTAACCTAGCATAGTGATGGAAATAAAAATAAAAAAAAGACTCGTTTGGGCTAGACACCGTGCCTGACATAAAAAAATAAACTTGTATGCACTCGGTAAAATGTAATTTTCTGGCAGGTGAAAGACCATTAAATAGGACATCCCAAGATGTGAAGATCGGAAGATCGAATGCCGTTAGACATTGATGCTAGTGAAACCAGATACAGACTGGTGAGCGACGAGAAGAAATTGCGCGGGAATTTTTTTGTCAGTAATGCCTTATGTCAGCCGCACGGGGTAAATAGTCTTCCAGATTAAATATAGACGCCGTTGGGATATTTTACGTACTCGTACCTCGCTTGAAAATTAAAATATCGAGAAAAAACCAACGTACTAAATACAGCCAATTGTCTAAAATGTATGTTTGATAATAGGCCAGATCACTCATTTATTACAACTGACGGCACGAAATCGGTTTGGCTGTACGAAAAATCGACACCGTCCGATTTTCAACGTTAGCCGTAACAAATATATGTATATAAATATCAATATACCTTTTTTATTTTTTTTTTTGCTATTTGCTATTTTATGTCCGTATACATACCCTCGTATTTTCACCTGTGTCGAGAGACGTATTTTATTAAAAAAAAAAACCAATATATTGTAATATAATATTCGGTAGTTTTCCCCCGAGTGACTATAAATTCTACAGTGTATTTCGTTGCGGTTATTACAATACCTTAATTATAATATCCGCGTAAAAAAAAAAATATAAATAATGAGTTGATTTTATAATATGTCCATATCTGTACACGTTTTCGAGGGTGGAGAGTGGTCGGGGGAATTCGCCTACAACGTTCGAAATATTTTTACAAAAATGATAATTGTATCTATGCGCCTAAAATACAAAACGGTATTTTTTATTCATATCATCACACCATATTATAAAAACTATATTATAGTAACTATATAGACAACGATATTATTAAATCCAACAAATAAATTATCCCTAAACTGCAGTAGCCACGTCCGAGTATACGTGTATGACATTATTAAAATGAAATTTAAAACATCTGTAAGTATTCAAATTAATATATTTTAGTCGAGATAAAATAATAATAAAACACAAAAAAGGGAGAGGGCGATGCATCACCTCACTTGAGTACGTCAATAATTGTCTGTGGTCGACTACTGCAAGCCGGTTAAAAGTGTTCTAGGCGAATGGGTACTCAGGAAGTGTAAGACTCTTCATTTAAAACCGATCGTTTATCAATGTTAAATGTTAAATTTTAGGTAAAATTATAGTAGTTTTCGATCATGTTCACAGCAGTATTATTTTCATATAGTTCATATAGTTTACAAAAGTTTTGAAATTATAATAATTTATTCAAACACGTTATTCAACAGTGTCGCAATTACAGCGGGGGAAATAATGGTATTTAATATAATAAATCTCCCGGAGTATTTTTATTATTTTTTTTTTTTTTTATAAATAATAAGTTAATATTGTAATCGTCTTTAAGATTTTTTGGCCTGTAAATGTGTAATATTTTAAACTTAAAATTAAATTTAAGTTTCATTGTTAATTAACAACGGTAAGAGGCAAAAGACGTCTTAGGATAATTGGGACGGCTGCAGCCACTGTCATAGGTGATTTAATGTATATCTGTAAAAACCATAAGCTTCGTCGCTCCATTCAGAATCTAAAATTGAACAGTTTAAATTTATTTTACGCTACTTACAATAATTTGTGTTTCCTCAACAGTAACAAACGTAATCCAAGTTAAAAGAAAAGACAGTAAAATGTCATTTTATATTTTTGACAAAATAAATTTAAAGGTTTTTCTATAACTGATCCAAAAAAAAAAAAAAAAAAAAAAAAAATAAATATGCAAACAAACGAAGCTTAAGATTTCAATATAACCGGTTACTTGAATTTTATTAAATAAATAAAATAGTTGACATATGGCTAAAAATTGGTGATTTTTTTTTTTTTTTCTTTGAAATAAATATTGTTTAATTCGTTTAGTGCTTATAAAGATGTTTAGTATAATATTCAGTTAGGTTTAGTTTTTTAAAAATAAAATGTTATATTTTTACGGTCCAAAGGCGGTTATTAAGACGGATATTGCCTACTATGAAAAGACGATAGGTATTTAGTTGTTTTTTAATTATAAAAATGAAACAAAAAAAAAAATAATAATAATTTGTGCCGTTTTCCGACGTCATTCCCGTAGACATATTTTCACGCGGATTTTTGTGCACTGCGTTATTATTTTCGTTAATTTCCCCACCCGCTACCCGTCAAACGCTGTTTTACGCTGTCCGCAGGAATAAGTTCCGCGGAGGGTGTAGGGGAGCCACAAATAATACAATATAATAATATTATACGCGGACCGAACGCCCGCCGCCGCCGCCGCCGCCGCCGGTGTAGTCGCACAACCGCCGCCGGTGTAGTTTTTCCATTGTCCGACGTTATTGCGGCTCGGTGGAAATTATTACCGGGAGAGAAACCGGGGGGAAAAAAAAAGACGAAATAAAAATATAAAACTCGGCTATACGGAATATTATCGGCACGCATTAACAATTTCGTCGGCCGCCCGGCGCAATGCCCTGCGCGTAACCCCCTTCGACGCTCCCCCCATCGGCCCATCGAACCCCCCCCTCCGATCGGGTCGTTCTTCGGCCGCCGAGCTCCGGCGCGCGCGTACGTGCACACATCCCGAACTGATTATATACTTTATACCGCGTGCGTGCGGCGGCGGTGCACTGATGGTGCGGTGTCGGTGTCGGTGCGGCAGCGGCAGCGACGATGTACGGCGTAAGGTCTTTGACCGGACAACGTCCTTTCACTTCTCCCGCGCCACCGTACCGCCGCCGCGTTTCGTATACACACTCTTCGCCTATAATATATATAATATAATATTCTTATAGTTTTTTTTTTTTTTTTTTTTTTTTTTTTTTTTTTATTATTTCCTTTTTTTCTTCTTCCTTCTCTGCATTATATCGTACACGTATATATAATAATAATAATAATAATACGTATTTCTCTCGCTCTTTCCCGACTGTTCTTTCTTCCGTCGGACGCGGCCGTCGCGCCGTGCGTGCGGTTGTGCGTGAGACCGAGACCGATGACCAGGGAAAGAATATTATCTCTGCAACGACGAATAATAACAACGGTAATAACAATAATAGTACAGAAAGAAAGAGAGAAAACGTATTATAGTACGCGTGTACACGGCTCCGTCGTCGGTGCCAGAACGGAGAAAGAAAAGTCGGCGGTGTACGCTATACACAATGGGCACCGTCGAAAAAACGCGGGCGTCCGTAACAAAAGAGGCCCGACGTTAATTCGCCGTCTATTCGCACGACGGGCCGGAGCGGACCCGCGGTCGAGTGTCCAGTCCACCGCGACGGCGTGACGTCAGCTGGGGTCGACCAACAGGTACGCGCGACCGGGCCCGGACGGGAGCCGACGAGTACGCTGCCAAAACCGCGGGGTTTAGAAATTATTTTATTTTCCGCGGTACGGGCCGTTGTGGCCGAAAACTAAACGAGACAATCACGTTCTTTAACAACACTACAATCGCCAAAAGAAATCTACGCTAACGTTAAAACCAAAACTGTCTAGCACGCTGTTGAATTATTTGAACCCGAATAAGATGCAGACTAATAAAACTGACCGCCTGAACTAAGGCTAAACCATAGTCGCTAACGCGCTGGCAACGAAAACAATTTGATGTCTAGAAGTTGATGAATTATGGATCTTGGTTAGCGGGGTACATTATACATAGCTAATTGAGCAGTTATTGAGAAAAGTATATCGAACGTGAAAAGGGACGGACGAGCGAGTAAGACGGGGAGGGAATTTAAAGAAAATTAGTGATAAGAAACCATAGGAGAATCGGTTTTACCTGTAAGGATAGGAACGAGAGATTATGCGTCAGTTTGCAACAGCGACACTAGACTATGCTGATACCCCTGATTTATGACTGCTACCACAGAACCTTTTAGCGTGCGCCACTGTCCATAACGCTATGCTGTGAGTAGCGTTCCGTGTTATCAACAAGCATACGTAAATCACGTCTGACAGAAAATCCGTCAAAATAAATATTTCCCATAATTCTCATTTTCCCCATATGGTTCTTTTTCTTTCTCATTTGTTTTTATCTTATTCACTGTCATTTTTCTTCAGTCTTAGGATTCTTCGTAATATTTACATTTCTTAAACTTCTAACCTTTATCCATCTGACTTCGTCGTTACCCGTGCTCCGAGTCCGTAAACTGCATATAAAATCACTGGCTTAGTACGATTATACTTATAGCAGTTTAAAAATTAGACAATTTGGATCGAAAAATATCACATTATGAATCTAGTCAAGAAGTTTAAGTGTCTATTTATAGGTGTAGTAGTTGCACGAGAAAAGAAAAATTGTGGATTATCTAAAATTAAGTGTGGCCGGAAAGAGGAAAAACTAGATGGGCGGCTATAGTGGAATGGTAGACATCCCATTCAATTTTTTTCAAGTCAGCCAAAAGGATTTATTTTTAAAAAAAATCGATTACAGCCGGCCTATTGCAGAAGCCAAAAAATAGAATGATAGAGACAATATTATTACAAAAACCAAGAATATTAGTTTATTAGCAAAGTCACTCGATCAAATCGAATCTAGCAGAAGAGTAGAATAAAACGAAGAAGTATTTACTCGGGAAAATATCCCGCTGTCTAAATGTATTTCGTTGGATAACGGTATAACCATATTGTGTTTGGAAATAATTTCTGCTGATGACAGCGTTTGACTCCGCAAATCGAAAATATCCTTTGGATTTTTGTCATACGTAAGCCCGCGCCAACTAAATATGTTTTCGAACAAACATTTTTCCGATTACAAAAAATATTTTCAGACTTTTGACACTCTCCTGAAAATCAATCTAATCCACACCGGCGATATAATTAATAATATAATGTACTGCTCTTATAAAAAATCACTACAATCGCCGTCGATTCAGTTGAACATTTTATGCACGACGCTGCAGGCTTACGCTTTTGTCGATTTATTATTACTATTATTATTCTTTGTTGATTTAAGTAATAATAATATTTGGGTTGCAGTCGACGTCCTATGCAAGTGATATTATTTCCCTCGCACGATTTGTAAACATAACAACGCTTAATATTTTATAAACACATAGGAGCGGAAATAAATGATTGACGGGCAAAAATGTATCGTTATTTTTAGTACCCTAGTTATTATTATCAGGACGATTTGTACGTCAAACTGATTAGTAGGTATTTCACTTTTAAATAAATATTATTGTGCATAGTACGTACATCGAATTCAAACATGTATTTTCTTACGAAAAATAAAAATTAACGGGGAAAAAAAAAGGTCAAACAGAATTTTAAGAATAATGTTTGCGAACAAATAGGCGATTTTTTTACGAATTTAGTAATATTTCAACTACGATTTACTTATGCGATTTAACGAACCTGCGTTAACAGTTAACAAGAGTATTACAACGGACGTAAGTACTCGTAGTTTCAAAATTTTTTTAATTTTGTAATTTTTGTGGAAGTATGTACATCGTATCCAAATGCAAAACACAACGTCGCGTGATTAATAATAAACTGTGAAAGACGAGACGTCTATTACGGTCTCGACTGTATTCAAATGAACAAAACTATACAACTTGTATATAAAATAATTCTCTTGTCTTTATATTTACGGATTTTAATTAATCTTGACACCGGAAATACATTTATTTCGAAATGTTTTTTTTTAAATTTTAATTAAAATACTATTAGCGTTTAAGTTAATCCGTAGACATTCCCGTGAAACGTGTACAATAATATGTGTTTTAGATTAAAACAAATTAAAATAATACGACTGTGTATATTATATTAGCTGCGGGAAGAATATTAATTGTTCCCACCAAATAAATGTATTAATTTACTGGACACAAACCAGCGAGTGCTCTAATAAACGGAGCTGTGAACCATTGAGACTCCTACCGTCGGAGGAATAATAGACACAATGACTGTGGCATGGAGAACCTCCGCTCATCAGAAGCTTTTCAAATTAAAAATACTGGATATGACCTTTCATATGAACTACGGAGAAACTATTGAGTATAGAATAAGAGCAGACGTTGCGAGGGAAAAAAAGACGTTTTAGAAAAATGGTTTATCCAGGTTCCAGGAGGTCCGAATAATATTCATGTGTGGGTAGATATACCCGTAGATAGTGTAGTCCAGTGGCGAATCGTGAGACTTGTAAATGGTAAAGTAAATATTTTGGAAATTCCAAAGGGAATTTTACGGTATACGTGGACAGATAAAAATAGTGAGTACATTATAATATCAGAAAATATAGAAAACGAGGCGCTATAATCATTGATTATTTTTGTTGGTTTTAGGATCAATAATATACGGACAGTGTCCGACGAAGATATATACCCATTGTAGATAAAAAATTGTGTATAAAACGAGTCTATCATCATAGGAAATCCTTTATTATGAACGAAATTCATTTTAAGACAAAATATGGAGTTTTCAATAAACTGTATGTATATATTTATTGTAATACAAAAATTATAGATGAGGCGGTGTCTTACATGCTTCGTCTGGCGAGCTACCACTGCTGTAGTGTGCTCGAACATCTCAAAGAATATTACGGATCGCAAGAAGTGTTACATACTTTGCTATACAATAGTAACCGTTAGGCCATGTAACTTAAGTCGGATAAAAGATACTATCGGGCGCTGGTGCGAAGAGACAGTGGCGGATCCAGTGGGGGCCCAGGGACCTCGGCTCCTCCTCCGGACAACAGATTATATAACATTTTTTACTAATACAAATAATTAATTGCTTGACGCATATATAGTACGAGATTTTCAAGGAAAAGACGTGGACAAGAGCGATGTTACCGTGATACATTTTTATTTTTCTGTTATTTTTTTTTTTTTCATATTCAATTCGAAAAGGGAATTTAAATGATTATCGGCCATATTATATTAGTTTGTATTGTGTGCGGTTAATCAAAGTGTTTGAATATTAGATACTTTCATATATATATATATAGAAATAATGTTGGAAGTATACACGCAGACGAACCACAAAACTTCTGCAGTGTATTCGTTTCACCATTTTGGGAAAATACTATCAGATACGGAATTCCTCGGCAATATCTTTTTTCCCGTTATTTAATTTATAGAACCCGTTAGCACATGTGTTTCATTATAAATTTTCGAGTTATTTTTTAAAACTTTCTCGGTGATATATTAGTTCGCCCGAAAAAGTTTTGTACAGTGCTTCGAAATTGTAAAAAAAAAAAAAAAAACGTTTACTCAAATGCGGAATATTGTCTGCTGCGGGTAAACATTTATTATATTTCCCTTTTTAAACAATAGCACAATATTTTTTTCTGCAGTATTGACGCGTATATAGGCGATACTCCGACCGTTATAAAAATATAATGTTAATGTTGCAGATGGAAAGGTTTTTTTTTGGAAATCTAATAGGTAGGTACACGTCAAACAAACGGTCTTTGGAAGTGCATTCGACGATTAATCATCCGAAATACAAGACGGCGAACGATCACGCGGTTCGCAATATAAAACCGTTTCAGACTGGGTGTGTCACATGTACGATGAAATATAATAATAAATTATACTAGGTATACCTACCTAAAAACGTAGGCAGAATATAAGTCAGTGTATAGGTGCATAAAAAGAAAATAGCGCTAGTTTAAATATAAAATCTTTTTAAAAATTGTGTACAGTGAATATTTTTAAAGATTTGGTGTTTTACCATGACGCGTGATTTATTATTATTGTGTCTATAAACAACGTTTCTACTAGAAATTTTGCTCGGATAATCAACTTTTGAGTTGTGCATATTTCTTAGTTCAATATAAGTATTATTACCAAGTTTAAAGTCTCTACGTGTATTTATAATCGAATTAAAGTAAAAAATATTCCCAAAAATTAAAATTCCTTAAAAGCTCTAAAGTGGCTCAAAGGTTTTGGCGATGAAGTAAATCAAAAACGCAACAAAAAAGGTGTTAAAAAGGTATATGTCATATTATGTTAAAATGATTAAAACAATGTGTGTTTCCATGACAACAATGAGTGTTTAAAACATATTAAAATATTAAAAATTAATAATAATAAAAAACAAATAAAAACGGTACCTGCCAACCTTATTTTTAATCTTTCAATCTATTATAACCTAAAAAACCAGGTTTTCCTCATTATCTCGAATATTAATGAGAATTTCTAAAAATGACCTCTTTAAAGTACTACGCAGAGAACAATAGTTCCTTTCAGAAAAAGTGCTTTACTTAATAGTCGCAGTAAGTTTTCCGGTAGAAAAAGTGTTCATGTAAAAAAAATAATAAACATCATTGTAAAACCAATACATTCCTCGCTCTGCTCTGAATCTAAAAAAATACAACAATTCTTTGTATGCAAGTAATTGTTGTATCTCATATGTATCACATAAAAACTAAATTTACCGAATATACCGGGTATATATCTAGTAAAACAAAAATTTACCGGTGTAATAAGTGTTCGTTAAAAATTACAGTTTTGTAAAATTTATTATAGTTTTTGGATATTTTGTCTTTGGATATTGTATGTCCTGCGGAATCGCATCGTAACGTATACGGGGGTACAACAATGTTTCGAACGCGGCCACAGAATTACACGTTTAAAATAATATTAAGTAATATGCGAAAATAAACAATACAATAATAGACGTGAATTGTGTGCAGTGCGCGGGTTTTTTTTTACAATTATTCAAAATGGAGTATAATATATTTTTATTGCATTGAAAAAGTGATACAATTTTTTTTTTTTTATACTACAACGAATATGACAGATATGTCCGTCACGATATAGTACGACGTCCGTGGGTACTTATGCAAATTATTCAGACGATTATAATTTGGATAAAAATAAAAAATAAAATAAAAATGCGTTTTGCACACTCTAAAATATTATAGTATGACGTATAAATAATAACGAGATCGTATCTGCGCACGTGTGTGTGTGTGTGTTTGTGTGTTTGTGTACGGTTAACGCTTTAAAAATAAGTCTGAAAAATGTCAACAAAATGTTATCCTTTTATTTTCCTCGTATGGTATTCCCGTATGATATATTTGTCATTTTAAACCGTTTTGCTGCAGTCCATTTTTGACATAATATTATAGGTACGAGTATAACAACAATAAAACCAAAAAAAAAAACACGACGGTAATTCTTTTATTGTACAACTTGAAATTGTTGTACGCAATACGGTTTTTAATACGTTTATTTTGCCGTGGTCTTTTTTGCCCAATATAATTGGTTTTTTTTTTCTTATATAAAGATTAACGTCAAGTCCGTTTAAGAGATTTCGTTATTTATTTGTATCGGTCAGCCGGAAAACGGATTTTGTACTGCGGTAGGTATATAAATTCGACCGGTGTGTTTTTGACGTACCTAAAAGTAGTTGTAAAAAGAGTTAAAATTTAATTTTAGGTAATTTCAATAAACAATATCGTTTACAAAAAACGATCCGGTGTAATATATAATTAAACGTGGTAAACGCAAAGACACATTTATTAAAATATTATGCGAGTATATTAAACTTGATAATAATAATAATTGCGTATTTATTTCCACTATCTGCCTACCAATATAATATCATATTGTGGAGAAATTTCGTATTGGCTGTACACACTTCGTGCGGGTAATTTTCTACTCCGCAGTATTCGTGTATAACGTGTACATATGTTTTTTTTTTTATCTATTTATTTTGTTTCTTTGTTCCCGTGTAAATAAAAAAAAAAAAAACAATAAAAATCTTCTCAAAGTATGTGAAAACGCCATGTATGTACAGTTATTTTTTGACTTGTTCAACGGACCATGAAGGCATTGTCGAACAAAAAACAAAAAATAAATCACCGTAGGACCATGGGACTATAATAGTAATAATACGATTTTTCAGCCATAAGAGAATATTATTTTTATGGTTAGTGGTCGTGTTTTTCTAACTCGTATAATATGTGATTCGGACTTAAACCATTCTCTAGACAAAGTCGTTAAGGAGGACCCTCTTCGGTTTTTACTAATTGTTTGCATTTACAATTTAAAAAATTTCTAACAATTCTTAAGCGAAAAATTCAATTAACTTTAATGTTTGTATTAAAAAATTCAATTAACGGGCAATATAGAAAAATCTACCTTATGCATACTGCGCGTAGAACTCGTTTAATTTTGGTTTTAGAGTAAAACCACCTATTATACAATTAACAGAGAACAATAATCCGGAGGGAAAGACGGTCCGTTTCTTTTCTTAAATTCGTTATTTGAAATTTTGCAGTAATTTAAAAACGATTAATCAGTCTTTATTTCTAAACGATGTAATGAACGGTAAATTCGGAAAATAATAATAGGAAAAACGCATAATTTTGCCTTTCGGAATATTATCCTCTTTTAAATTTTTAATTGATAATTTTACTTTAAAAACAAAATAAATCGTCTATCTCAATCTTATTTAATGACATCTTTGGGTTTTGTAAAAATATTTTTTTAATTTCTTTTTGACGGTTTTAAATTTTTAGGCGATTTTTTATTGCGATAAGTCTCGAACACTAGTTGTCATGTACAGTTTGTTTTGAGCGAAAAACTGGTCGCGCGCAGATCTATTAACAATAATACAATAATAAGTATAACTAGTATACTTACTTGTAAGTAAGCAATAATAGCTCATGCGGCATTTTTTATAAACAAATAATTCGATTTATCTCTAAAGTTTTTTGTTGAAGGAGTAGGCAATACAATATAGATATACTCGTAGAAGTATAGGATAATATTATAAGAGTAAGTTTCAAGGCAAAATTAATACAGTTATTTTAAAGTCCATTATTTCGAAACTCGTTGTGAAAATATTATACTACTGCGATGTGTTTATTAACACCATACGATTCCATTTACAATTTTTACTAATTACGATAAAAAAAAAAAAAAAATAGGCAAGCAATAAGCGTATACTGCAGGTACTATAATTAAAAAATCACTGTAGCTCAGAAAATCTGTTGTGTTCATAATGAATACCCTTCTACATTACACGCCATTGCACCGTAATGAACTCGCGGATGACTTTATTTGGGAGAAATAAATTAGTACACGTTTCTCTGCGCCTTCACTGCAACAAATTATGTCTTTAGTCCCGAGGAATTTTGCCCTTCGGAAAAGTCGAATTTGTATAGTGTTCGACGCAAGTGATTTAAATTTTGTGAAATACGCTTACACTTGTATAGATAAACATTACTTGTGTATTATAGAAATATGTTTGTAAATACTACTGTCATACACTGCACATACACCGATTTCGAAAATTCATACGCTCTTCTGCAATTTAGACCGAAATAAAAGGGGGGGGGCGGTTGGGAGGGGAGGAAAATGTCGAAAATCGGCTGAAGCCCTGCTTCTTCCCTGGGACCGAAGATAACGAGAACACCTGCCAATTTACACCGCGACGATAACACTATTAATCCGTTTCGTCCGTCGACGATGGGATTTTTCGATCAAGTATAAAATCGTTACATTATTGCACGTGTGGTTTTAGACGCGGCGTGAAAACCGGTCGGGTGTATAATAGTTATAAAAAAAAAAAAAAAAAAAAATACCATTTTTCTGACAAAAAAGAAACGTTCCGCCGATTCGGATGCGCGAAGTTTGACGAGTAGTTACGTGTCAAATACCGTAGCATCATAAGTATATACCTACGGATTTTTTTTTCGCGCAATATAATTTTTTTCCCCTGTATACTTCCAATACGGCGTGTGTGCGTGAAAAACGAAAAAAAAAACAATTTTCTCGATACAAGCGTTGTTCGTTTTAACAATAGGTAAACAAAATATTTGAAAAACTAACTATTTCAGATATACGTATATATATAAAAAAAAAAAAATTAAATTAAATATTGTAATAGCGACAAATCGACCGGGAGAAAATTCGACTCTAGTGGCTGTGTTGCTAACGAATTGGTTTTTTTTTTCATACTATAGATAATGTTTCACATCGAACTGTATCAAAGAAAAGAGTAAAACATTGTTATTGTTCGTATATTTTACCTACGAGGAATGCACTTCAAGAAAATATTGTTTTGAAACGATTACAAAAAGAACTCCGATACGTTTTTATATAACATTAAAATAACAATAAAAACCACAATGTATTATTATGTTATAATATTACGATAACTATTGAACTCGATATCGTTAAATCATATCGAGTGTTCAACAAAACCAATAAAAAACAAATATTCATATTATATTAGGTGTATAGTTTTTATTGTTCTTTCTGGCGTCACGAGTTGCCGACAAAAATGTACGGCAAGGGGATCAAACCGTTTTTGGTTCTGCTGCGGTTCAGAAAATATTCTAATAACAGTGATTATATTGTTTTCTGAACCGCAATAAGTGTAAAATTATGGATTTTTTTTTTTTTTTATGTACTTTGTCGGTGGTATTTCCGCCGGAGATATTTCGACCCGAAACCGCGTTGTACCGGTGATTATCGACCCCCGTGGTGGTGTTTCACCCTGTCGGTCAAATATTACCGGCGGTCAATAAACATTAGTGAAATTTTACCCGCTTCCATCTCCCGGTCGAATTTCATTGGTGAATTTTCACCGCGGGGTTCGGCTAGGTATGTACGAAACTTTACCCTCTGGTAGTTTACACAGGGGGTATCGAATTTCTCGGTTCAAACGCTATAGGTACGCTTGTCATTTCGGACGATTTCTTTTGGATTCGGCGCGAATCGACAACAATTTCACGCCCGTTATCGGCGACCTGACCGAAATTACGTCGCATCGAAAAAAAAAAAAAAACCCGAAACAATTTTATCGTGCACGACCGCAATTAACCGACGATTTTCGCGCCGTCGAATTGTATAGGTATGCGTCGTCACAATCGTCCGCGACGGTTCTTCCGGGACTCCGGGCGGAGAGTGCGGTTGTCCGGCGTGCGGTCGGGTTCGGGTTTTATTTTATTTTTTATCGTTTTATTTTGATTTTGTTTTTATTTTTTTTGTTTTCCATCCTGTCGGCTACTGTGCGCGCCCGGTGGCGGCCCCCCGAGTGTTTTCCGACTACGGCGGCGGCGACGACGACGACGACGGAACACGCAGAGCTCGTTTTATCCCGCCGCCGCCGCCGCCGCCGCCGGGTTCGTTAACCTCCAAATATTTCCAGAAGGCAACGCACGCGGCTTCCATATAATTCGTCTCTCTCCTTCCACCTCCGTCCCTCTCTCGCGCTCTCTCCCTCTCTATTTCCATCCGTCTCTCTCGGCTCCGTCAATTCTCTCCCCTCCCCGGCAATTTCCCCGCCGCCGCCGCCGCCGCCACCGCCGTCTTTCCGCCCCCTCGACGACCGTTTCGAAAGTGTGGCGCGTGTGTCCGCGTTCGTGCGCGTCCGCGAGTGCGTGTGTGGAAGTCTCTTCGCCTCGCGTCCGGCCGGCCGCCGACGACTGCGCGGGACACGGCCGATCTCCGCGTGTACGCTACGCACGGTGTGCGCACGACCACGGCGACACGGGATCTAAACAAATTACGAACGAGACGACGTCGTCGTTGACGTTGTTTTCCAAAATGTCGCGATTCGCACACGGCCGGCGCAGAACGACACCGCGTACCGCAGGCGCCCGGATCGCGGCGCCGCGAATTTCCGAAACCGGGACGTGTCGACCGTCGCTCGGGAACGTCGGTGGCGCGTCCGGGAAATTTCAATAGAAAGCGACGGACGGTTATTCCAACGCGTTTCGCGAACGAATCGTGGAATTCTCGTTTGTCATACGCCCGACCGGACAATGCGAGTTCGGGCGTCGGATCCGAAAAAAAAGCCGAGCCGCGTTCAATGAACCGACGGTTTTCCTCGTCGCTTGACTGAAATACCTAAACGAATACTCATAATTATCGTGTTCGTAAGCCGTTGGAGATATATAACCCATAATCTCCCTCTCCCCCCCTCCCCGCCAACGCCTCTGTCCGTGAACGTACACATTTTTCGCGTTTTCCGCAAACGTTTTAATGAGCATACAGCAGGTTCACGTGGATAATACACGGAGTAAAAGTTTAAATAAGCAATAAAGTCGATATTGACTCGCTTTGAATTGTTCTATAATATTGTCATGCACGTGGGATGTATTGGCGCAAAAAGAGAGGGGAAGGAGAGGAAAAAAGGGCGGACGTTTTCGGGGCGTCATAATTTCTATTGAATATTATGTTTAAATTTTTAATTGAAAAATCATTAATCTAACGTATAAAAAGCCAGATCCGTCTGTCTGTAACGCTGTTTCTCTTATACTTAGAATGGAAATTGGAGTTTATGCACTAATAATACAAAATTCGAAGAGGAAAATATTTTCGAAAACTATAGTATACATAGCTTTTAACTTAAAAAATTGTCATATAAAAAAAAATAAAGTAAATTTTGTTATTTTTGATGTCTAAAATTTCAATCCAAACACTACAATTGGTGTTTTATGTTACGCAATTTCGCTAGGTCATGCGTTAGCAAGACGTAGACAACGCGTGCGGGTATGACATTCTCTTAACTAATAAATTTCAGACGTACTCACGTCCCACATATTGGTAATTTATTCTATGAAATAATTACGACTGCAACGCAACTTTGTGTCACAGTGCAATCGGTCTCATAATTTTTAAACACACGTCAAGAATGTATTGGTCATCGCGGTCAACTTTGATCAGACATGTGCGATTAGCGTAGAGTAAATTACCGTCAATTGATCTTTAATGATTGAATAAAACATGTATACTTCGGTCTGTCGAAAGGCCAGTGGGAAATTTTCCGTTCGCAACAATGATTGTTTAAATGTTAATAACGAAACAAAACTTTGATTAAAACGTTTGGTTTCGTTAAAATTTGTATGTAAACAAAAATTACCGCCGTAAAGATGAATTTGGATTTTTAACATTAGCCATTTTATACTATCGATTAATGACACACAGGCTTTTCACACAACTAGTATTATGTTGTACAAAATAGACATTTGTTCTGAAGATTTAAACACGCATCGTTCATTAGAAAAGTCCAGTTACAGAAAAATTATCACGGTACTCCGTGTTGGCGATTCTAGTGCGAATAAAGGGCACCTTACAAGATTGTGGCTCGTTTGGGTTTAGGGGTGCAGAATCATTGCCGAAAATCGTCCGGCAGAGTGCGTATCAGGATTTCGTGAAAATAATATTTCGATACATTTAGACGTTAAAATTATAATATTTTTTTTTTTTTTTGTTTTTTGCAGCCTCCCGGAACTGTACAGAAAGACGAGATGACGTCGTCGTCGTCGTCGTAGTTGGTACTAAAACATACCATCTGTGTTCGATTTCTTCTGCGGGCTGTATATAAATATAAACCGTATACCGTCTGTATCCAACACGAATTATAAGATAGACAAAATCACGACGGCGGTACGATATTATGTTCCTACAGCAGAGACAATAATAATTTATAATATTCGTGATATCCAAAAACGACGTTTTACGTGTAACCTTTACTGAGTTTTTACACCATGCGAATACTATTGGAAAAAAAGTAAAAAAAAAAAAAAAAATACAGTACCAATACCTTTTCGAAATATCTGCATCTGATATTTCGCTGTGGAAAATCTCCGTATACGTTTTTTCGTCGCATAACAAACGGTAACGAATTCGTCAATATGTAAAAAACAATAAAACCAGTACAATAATAATTCTCGGTCCCAGAGAAAAAGGGCTTGAATCGATTTTGTATAACCAAATTAAATTGTTGAAAATACATATGCCGTTAAGACCAAAAAAATAACACGCCAAAATATTATAAAAAATCAAAACTATCAAAAATTATTTAAGCAACGTTAATTTGAACGTTTAGCGAAACCTACGTGACGGTTATAGGTTTGTTTGTGTCATAATGCTAATTTTTCTGAATTAAGTTTTTTCAAGTCGATTTTCTACGTATTTCCTTCTTTTTTTATGTATATATGTATAAAATAACTTGTCCTGACTGATTCATCATCGCCTAGCCCAAACTACTAGACGGATCGGGCCGAAATTTGGCTATTATGACGCAGGCATCCGCTAAGAAAAGGTTTTTGAAAATTCAACCCTTAAGGAGGTAAAATATGGGTTTTTAGAAATACTCGGTACGAATAATCTGATTGTTTATTTATTTATTTTTATTCATTCAAGGGTTACCTTGGTGACACGGATAATAATTTGGTTGTCGCGGATAAGAAAACTATTAAAATTATAATTATTACTATTGTTTACACTATTAAATTTTCACAACAGAACACTTTTGGTCCACAATCCGCTTTCCACCTAAATGTTTTCATTCAATTCTGACACGGTTAAAACCACAAATGAATACGAGTAAAAAAAAAAAAAAAATATAATATAAATTCGACTCGTATGTTGTCGTGTGTCGATCATAATATTAATATTGTCGTCTTCCGCACTAGTTGTCGTCCGTAGGCTGTCGAAGGAAACGTACCAAAACCATGCGGAGATTTACTGATTTGCGTCGTTTTATTTTTTTCTCTTGCCGTCCGACGAATCTCGCGGCAGTACAGCGCCGGTAATTCGCTGCGACATCGGTGACGCAACCGGGAGGAGTCATCGTTTTTTTTTTTTCAGAGGGGTTACGGATTTCGAAACGTTTCGCGGACGCGCGTTTGCAGGGGGCGATAAAACATTACGTAAATAGCCGGTGTACTAGGAAACGTCTAAAAGCGAGATACGAAATAATACGACGACGGCGATAGCAATAATTATATGATGCAACTACGCGGAATCCGTATAGCAAAAAAAAATCCCGCGTTTCTACAGGGGGGTTCGCGACGCCGGCCTTCTAACCCCCAGTCGAGTCATTGTTTTGTCGACTTTATTGGTTTAACGCTTGGACATAAAATACGTTGCGTTATGTTATTTTCAATAGTTTACGAATATTTTTTTCCGACGGTTTTACCTTTACAAAATAGGCGTGTTGTTCAGTGGCGTCGTCTAGATGGGCGAGAGGTGAAATTCGGGCAGTCGTCTCGGCGTACGCTTTAGAGTAGTCCGCGGTAAAATCATCGTTTTTCGACTTTTAATACACAATTTAGTATATTGTGATTATTTTTAAAATTCCAAATAACCTTTCAATTAAACGGCGCGGACAGAGCGATAAAATGTTTCGACCTGTGTAGTCGGAAAATTCGGCGAATAGTCTACTGACTATTGTAACGAAGCCGTTGCGCACGAGATAGTTAGGGGTTACATTTTCCGCCTCTCTCCATTGGCTTGAAAATACCACAATTACGAGTATTTAATTGCTGATTTAATCTTGAAATCGTGCGCCGCCGCCAATTGAAAAGGAGAAAAAGTCGGTTAATGAAAAAAAGTTGAGTTTTTCGATCAGGTTTTTAAATTCCTATTGTCGGGTTAGATGCTTGTATAACAGAAGATTTTACGACTTTTTGTGATTGTATTATTTACTATCCACGTCTACTTTTTCCACGTTTTGCAATGATGTTTATTTTTTCATATACGTGTTACAATTAAAACCCGAAATCTGTTAAAACTAGTACTAGTTTTAAGACCTTCATCGGTAAAACTAGATTTAACTTAGTTTTGTTTAGTCATAACTACTTGTGTCTGAAATATATCGGTGAAAATTAGAATTATCCAGTAAAAAGTCTTTAATTTTTATTTTGATAGCTCAAACTAGTGGCGCGTGACAAACACACGCGTAGGGACGACAACTACCCCGAAGACAAACGAACTGGCAAAACTGAAAACACTGGGAAAAAAGGTACAGCGGCCGAATTATTATCTATTAGGCATAATCGGTCGCAGTTATCATTATCTAAAATTGATTTGATGGACGACTGGTTAAAGTTTTCTTAATTGAATCGATAGCCGGCCAGTCGAATTTATGGAGCGACATTTATAGATTGCATGCAATTGCGTGCGTTTTAGATAGTGCAGTTTGGAATACACGCGTTTTAGTAAAAACTGGTTTTGACTAGGGATTTACATAATGAATGTGAAAAAAACGGAAAAATGTAAGAAACGTGATATTTTAATCGATAAATATTTAGCATATCTATTGGCCTTTCAAACAATATGTAGCCGAACTTTGTATAAAAATCGTTTTCGGTTCGCAGCGATTAATCGTTAGTACTTTCCATGTGAGTATTTTTCCGGGGCTACTTATTTTTAATCCGAAATTCGACCGTTAAAGTGTCGAAATTTCGCGCACTATACTTGTAAAACGAGAGAATGGTCGTCCCCAACTTTTCATCACAAAATTCAACCCGCGCTCGATAGTGGAATTTTTGTTTTTTGTCGATTTATAAGTTACCTCGGCGACGCGGATATGAAAAAAAAAACGGTTATTATTATTAGTTAATTCGGTCGTCTCGGACGAGAAAACACGTTTTTTAGTTTTACATTTTTTTCTTTTTTTTTTTTCGTTCAATACCTACGAGAACACAGGGCGAAAAATCGCGCGGGACAGCTAATCGCATTATTATTAATGCTGTGCAAAACCGCGCGCATACGATTTTCGGACGAACTTAAAACTTACTGCGGGGTGTGATGGGATCTCGGCCGCCCGGGGGAATTTCCGCGCGGGCTAAGGGGCGGAGTGCGTACGCTCGGGAAAGCGCGAGGACGACGAACTACGGTGAATGTGGGAGTGGGGGGGG
>CABPRJ010002388.1:386030-476265 GCA_902439185.1 Cinara cedri | reverse complement strand
TGGACAGGGGGTGGGGGTGGGGGGTTGGAAGAGAGGTGGATAAAACGAAAATGAAAATGGGGAAAAAAAAAAAAACGCGTCGAAATTACCGCCGAAATCGATAACGCCCGGCTCACGTTATTTTACCTGTCGCGGTGGCGCGGCCGGCGGCGCGGCGCTGGTGGTGCGGCGTGACAGGACCGCGCGTGCGTGCGCGCAAAGCGGCGCGTGCGGCGCGGCCGGGGTCAACGAACTCGCGGAGAAACGCGCGCGTGTACGACGGCGGCCGCGGACGACGGCGGCCGATCGCGGCCGCCGCGAGTACGTCGACCCCGGCGACGCAACAAAAGCCGCTTTGTGTCGTGCGGCGGCGGCGGCGGCGGCGGCGTTCGCCGGCTCGCTCTTTCGCCCGGCCGCCGCAGCACAACAATAATCCAACGCGTTAACGCAGAACGGCGTCGTTACAACGCGACACTCGCTCGCACGCCGGCAATTACGCCGGGGACAGCCGCGCGGCGCTCGGCCGAGTCGCCAAAGCGAGTCCGGTGCGCACTTTCCGTTTTGGAAACGGCTCGCGCGTCATCCGGCAATTCCCGGCGTAGGTTTTCCCCGGTTCTGGTCGGCCGACTCGGACCCGCGCCCGGTCGCCTCTGCCGATCCGGCGGAGACGCCACCGACGTTGGTCCGGTGAAACGCGAACTGCCACTGGAGGTTATCTGTAGCCTCTGTGGTTTTAAACGCGGGGTCCCGTTTCCCGCGAAACACGCACAACCCGGTGTCGCGTCGTCTCCTGTCGGTTCGTCTTGAGGGCGAATCGATCCGTTTCCAATTGTCCGCACCCTGTCCGTTTCCTTTTTTACCGAACCGCCCGACGGTTGTTTTTCTTTTTATTAATTTTCATGGAAATATACTGAACACCGTACTAGAATGAGTCGCTATCCTACCAGTAAATTTTACTGGACTGCGGTTTTCCAATTATTAAGAAAGCAACACGGAGTTTAGAAAAAAAAAAAAAACGTCTCCTATAAGCACCGACAAGACGAAATTGCCCGATTTACTTTCGGACTTACTTCGCGTGTCGAGAATCGGAATCCGTGACCGAAAAGAAAATAATATTGTAGTGTTATACCTGTGAATCGACACCACCACGTTTGATAACCGTGAAATTCTGTGAAGTTATTCGTAAAAGAAAATATCCACCGCCGTAATATTATGGTTTTTTTATTTTTTTTATTTTGCCATTTACATAATAATATTATTATTATTTATTTTTTGTGAGAATACAATACGTGACGTACACTCGGCGTGTACTCAATTGTGTGCGGGAAAAAATCCTTATCAAATTAAATCCCTAGCCGGATGTTGATTGCAATTTACATAATTTATTATTATAAATTATACATATTAACAGATGTATTTTCAAGAGGAATGATTTATATTTTGAATTTGAAACGCTTACAATCTCCACGTGGTTTGTACCTATGGGAAAAATGTCAAGCAAATGCGAAAGTCAAATTAAAGACTTTAAGATATTTGCAAGTATTTCATAACAAAATACGGAACAATAGATCATTTATTTTTCCTAGATTCGTATTTCGATAGTACTGCGATTCGCACTTAGCTCTAATTATTGAAAATACGCCAGAGACGAGAGACTTGGCTTACGAATTTCGTAAACTAACTTACAAATACTTTCAAATGAAGATCTTTAACTTACAATCGGTCCGGTTCGATTTGATCGATATGGGAGGGGGTATTGCTCGTGGTAAATAAACAATATAATACAACAATTCGTTACAGCAATATCACGATGATGTATAGGTATACGTAATTTCATTAAATGTGTAGTTATTTAACCTTCTGTGTCCACCATTTCATCAACCCCACATATATCAGGGTCTACGCCTTTACCCGCCCCAATATGGTCTTTTACTGTAATTTCTTCGTATCTCTTCGAGCTCAGTCTAAAAAGAGAACTTTCTTTCTCGTGACAATCTTTCTTCTATTATAAATGCTGTGAGAGTTCGTTTGGATGTACGGGTGTATATTTGTTAACACTTCTCGCCCGATCTACTGAATGGAGATTGGGCTAAAACTTTGCACGGATGTAGTGTTGTACGGATAAAATAAATAATACCAAAAAATAAATAATAAGGTTGTCGACGGAAGTAGTAATAGCTGTCGTACAACGAACGGCATAGTTACAGTAGAAACGGGTTACTTAGTTCATTTTTGGACAGTAATTAGAACATTGAAATGTCATTTATAGGCATAGCGTTAAAGCGCCAAAACGGGGAAACACGGTTTTTTTCTCTCGTATTTTTTTTCGTTCAATACTAACACGGAAAAAGCCGCGCGGAACAGCTGGTATTTAATACTCGACTTATAATACCAGAAACCGAGTGTCAATTATTACCCTTAGGGATTGAATTCCGGGACAAAAAATAGCCTATATAGTACGTCCGTCTCTTTGAAGTTTTTTTTAAACGATGGTTTATACAGCATATTGTAACAAATCGGTTTAGTATAGTGGTAGAGCTTTAGCAGAAAAAAGATACGGACATACTACGCACAATGGATGGGTCACGGTTATAGACGAGAAGTTTTGAAGGTAGGATATAGTTGGGGATTTAATGTATATCTACGTACGTAACGATTAGTCTTTATTCTTTGCAAACGAAAAACGATTCTGAGCGGAGTTCGGTTCTGAAAGGCTGTAATTTTTAAGATTTTAACATAAAACTTTTCGTACATTTTCCGGTTTTCCTACCTTTCTTCCCCGGTTTTTGTCATTTATTATGAAAACAGCCGGGAAAATCACAAAATGACCTTTAATTGTACCACTCCAGTCAAATTTCCTTTCAGGAAAAGTGCTAAAATTTGGAAAATCCGGAATGAAATTGCCGGTAGAAAAATTGCAGGTCCACAGAAAAAAAAACACTATTGTAAAACAAATACATTCCTCGCTCCGCTCAGAATCTGAAATATAATAAACACAAACGAACACGTCATACAAGAAAAAAAATCAGCTATACAAAACAAATGTTTTTGACATTTTATCGAACGTTTCTCGTTGGACAATCGGATTGCCGAATGCTAAACATAATGTTACGTACCTACGTACAGGTATATATTATGCAACGTAAAGAGATTTGTTACCTATAATGTTATTTATTATCCGAAACCCCGAGCTATACAAACGACGCGAACGTGAATTTTTTTCACAGTTAATAATAATATACTCGTATTCGTATATATGCTTGTACCATATGTGCACGGTTTTTTTTCCCCGTATCGGTTTCCTATAATTTTATTGTAAACACGCGCCTCGGCGATAATTGTGTTTACAAAAATGTTTTCGACGTGTGGAATAAAAAAAAAAAAAACGCGAAAACAGAAACAGTCAATAAAAAATAACGCACTGTACGACGCTTATAAAACGATAAACATTTTCGACGGACGAGTCGAAGAAATAGTACACGGAAATTGATATTATTGTACACGGCGTGCGGTCCGACCGTTGCCTTAATATCACACGAATGGTCTGAGCAATGTCGTATCGGCACGAAGCAACCGCGCCCCGAAACGAGCCGGTAATACATCGGAAGTAGTATTATTTTTTTTTTGCGGAAGGAAAAACGCCATACCCAGTTTGTTGTTTCACGTTTACGTGGCGACAATTCGAAAAATCTTCAAAGTGCGCTTAACCCGTAGACACATTAATAACGGATACCGACATCACCGAGGATCTCGTACTCTGTGGTCGTCGAGGGATGATAATATACGTATTATACGGAACCTCTTTATCGTTGGTAGGCCGATGATTGGTTCACCGGCTCAAAAATACCGCGCTGACGGCCTATCCGCGTAGTCGGTGTCCACGACCGCCATAGATGACGGAATAACGGCAATTTCTATACCAGGCCCGCACACATTCTCGTTCGTAATCGGGTGATTACAACGTTCGGTACGGCGAAACAACGCAATCGCCCAAAGGCCGGAATCGAGCGCCCGGCTCTGTGCGGTTCGCGGTATACCATAGGTTTTGGTTGCCGAATGTTACCGAAATTAAAACGGCCGACCGGGACGCGGCGACGAAAGGCACACGACCGCGCCGGAATAGCGCCTTGAATAAAAATCGTTTTTCGCTGCCGACGATACGTAATAATGTTAAATTTTCCTGTATACACGGGGCCTATTTTCCCGATTTCGTACCTACGACAACGGCACACCCGCGGTACGAAGTATGTCGGGTTTTTTTTTTTTTTTGTTAATTTACCGAGCTCGAGTGATCCGGTTGTTATTACAGTACATAATTATATCTACGTGTACCAGCACTCGAGAACGACTACGTTCATACTTCTCGAGTCCGGCTCTAACGATAATAATATCAATAAACAATAAACATCTACTCGAGTTTAATACCCGCATCAGTTCCCTAATAAACTGTCAGTCGTTAAGTATAGTGATACGCTATTCGTATTGACCAAACTTTACTTTTTTTTTTTTTTAACGAACGTGAAACCTCGGACCACGTCGTCTTCGGTTAACACAAGTGTTACGAGTGTTTTTCCAACGGTAGAACTGAATAATATTACACTGCGGGTATCGCCGAAGCGTCGACCGCAAACAAACGTCAACTACTCGAAACGGAACGGTTGTTAAATAATTTTGGTGGTGATGTCGTACGCAAACATCACCGAAATCTACCAGTAATCTAGAAAATGTAAAAAAAAAAAAAAACCCCGACCGATAAACACGTACGATACATTTATATTTATTAAGTGTGTATGTATACCCTTTATAACTCTTTTACAAATATGACGTGACAGTTATTGGAGTTTATCCTTTACTCGAAAGGCAGTTAAACGAAGAGTGGTGCCGATCAATACGTCCATCCTTGCTGTAGTATATATTATAACTAATACTGAATATACATATCTGAGGCTTGGTGCAAGAAGGACCAATGTCACATATGTTCATAATATGAAATTAACTTTGAAATTTGAATTCCCCGTAAGACCCTGTGTTTTTTTTTTATATATTTTTTACTTGAGAAAATAAAAAAATTGTACATTTTTTTTTCTGGCTGACTTTTTCAAAAAATTGATAATAGTCCTACTTGTACCAAGCCGTAGATATATGTGTACTTTTTAAACACTGAGTATAGCGAAGAATCTATTAGTTTCACTAAGACTAGGTTCAGTTAGTAAAAATGCTCCGGTTTTTCGTGTCGTGCATTCAAAAACGCGGAATTTTTACCCGCGGTGACACTTGAGTTAAAAATTAATGTTTTTAAATCTCCGAAATTATAAACAATTTTTTAAAAAATACCGACAAAAAATGACGATTATTTGATTTGATTTTTATCGATTTCTGGGCGACTAATACTAATACTAAACAGTAAAAGTTTACCGACCTTGGTTCAGAGCCGAATATTTTTTTTTTTTTCAATGATGAATTCTCGATTTTCGCGTATAACTAAATAACTCAAAATTCCAAAACCTTCCAAACTATTTACACCTACCAAAATGGCTTGTCCGTGGTGTGAATTCTGCACCTTGCATTCTCATTTAATATTATTTCGTCGGTTTCGTTTAGTTTTATATTATTATTATTGAAAAGGAGTCACATTGAAATCTATCGAATTTCGTAATAAAAATAATTGAAACGGTTTGTTTTTTGTAAGGTTTTCGTTGCGGGAATCGTCGTTGTTCTTATGAAAACACGACGGAATTGGAAAACATAAAATTCACGAACCATCTAGTACCAAACGCAAACAAACAGTTTTTGTTTCTTTTTTTTAAAAAAAAAAAAAAATAGAACGCTCTAAAATATCCAGAATTCCATTAAAATATTCATCGTGTATATCAAAATGTTTTTATAGGCTTAAGGTTACCGAAAACGCAAATACGTGTGAACAATTGCGGACTTTTGGAATAATATTTTCATTTCGTTGAATAACAATAATTGTCCATGCGGCAGAAGTGGTCAAATGGTTTCGTCTTAAGAGGAGTGAGGAGGGGGGGGATTAAGACAGTTTCTTTAATATTTTTTTTCAACAATTGTTATAATTCGCATTATTTATATTTTTTATACAAATAAATAGGTAATAATGGTAATATGGTAAATATATTATTATAGATATCGAAAGGGAAAAGGTGATTGTGGTTGGGGGTATTTCACTCACCCCTCCTCATACATTAAACGGAAATTAAAATTCTAAGTTTTAACTCAATACACAATATAGTTCGGAAAAAAAATTGTTGCGCGCGGAAGTTAATTAGAATAAATTCTAAATGGAATATAGTAAATAACACATAGACGTGCGCAGTTTAATTGCGCATGTAAAATATTATTATTGAAACGTAGTTCCGCGTAATAAAATTGTAGTTTTCGTTTTATTTCATTTCGGACCGCTCACTGTAATAAATTACAAACATATGTGATGTTCCTAAAAATCGCCAAACACGAGTAATGCTTACCAAACGTACATTGATGTCAAGATGGTTGCGTGTGTAATAAATAAAAAACGTTTTTTATTATGTTAAATTAAATATTAGGTAATATTAAATTTGCATTATTTGAAAAAGAAAAAAATACTCAAGATTAAACGGTTTAAGAATAAAAAAAAAACGAGAATTTTGGCATAGTGTAGAAGTCAGATGGGACAAAATGATATGGCATTTAATGCGTCACGATAGCTTAACGAAATGCAGCATAGGAGGTGACTTATAAACCTAAGTCGATATTATGGTATCGCAAGCATAAGCGTACGCCTTTCCCAAATCAAAGTTATAATATTTATTACGGTATCCTAGTAATTGCGGTATCCATCGATGGACTCGAATGTGTCGGCCGAAAGTTAGCTTAAATAAATCAAGATCGGGTATGTACCATCTCTGCGACCACAGAGACCGTTGGGTTTTCATTTACTTGGAAGGGAACGGAGTACTTTTAAGCAGTGTTGAGAATAGATTACGAAAATTTCATCTAGATAAGATACAGATAATTTTCAGATATTTTTAATGTTTTCAGTTTTCAAATTTATAGCATACGCGAATTGTTGAAATCTTCAATCGTAATTCATTAATACCATTATTGATTATAAATAGACACTAGTATTGATAATCAATGATACCATTAATAAAATCACGATAATATTATGATATTATTTGGGCTACAGTAATATTGTATTATAATGTGTGGCAGTTGATCGCTCGCGTCCCTATCATCAGAAATGCGCATCAATAAAATAAATTTAAAATCCGCGATTAATCACTTAACGTGTAAGCCACTTGAATGTTTTTACTATGTGACAATTTCAAGTCAAGACTCAAGACCCATTTATACCCTCAACTTTGAACAATGAATTACCTATACATTTTATATCTATTACCTATATAGTACCTATAGTACCTTTTTAATTAACAATTAATGCTGTCGACCATTTTTGAGTAAAAGAGTAGTAAAATAACATCTCAAAGTATCAACTATATAAAATTGGCTAGTAGAACATGAACATATAGTTATATTATAAGTATATGTACTAATTGAATAGTGTTCTGATAGAACAAACAAATTTAGTAAATAAAAAATGAATATGTTTTAAATAAAATTTATCTAGATAAATAAATGTATCATCTAAGACAGAGGTTCCCAAACTTTTTATCGTACGACCCATTTTGAGAAATTTTAAAATTTGGCGGCCCACAATATCAACGAATGACCTTTTTTTTGCTGACATTTATCACCTCGATTCGTCCATATGTAACGTACAAAATCAATCATCTGAGATAAGCCTTGCATATCTGTGGACTCGTCTAGTTGTAATGAGAACCATGTACTCAAATTAACTCTTTTGATCAGTTTATATTCTACCCATTCAGAAATTTCGTCGATTCTACGCGGAACTGTATTATTTGAAAGCGATAACTTTTCAACTTCTATTAAACTTTTTTGATCAAACATGATCCCGACTGCGTCTTTTATTGATGGTAAAATTAAAGACTCACCAATTGTGTGAGGCTTACCAGTTTGAGCAATTTATAAGTAAACTTATTTTATATGAGGCGTACGTAGCTTTTTGGTTAATTGCAGTAAAATTAAAAATATTATTTTTTGATGTTTTTAGAGATTCTAGTTTTCTTCCATAAAAATNTTCATTTCTGGATGGTTCGTATCTATATGTCGATGTAGTTTGTTTGGTCGCATACTCTTATTTGCAAGTATGTATACATCCACAAATAACACATTGTGGACGTGGGTGTTCTTCGTCTCCATTCCACGAAAATCCAATTCGCAAATATTCAGAACAATATTTTCTTAAAGAATTTTTTTGTTTCGACTCAGAAGAACTTGTTGAAAGCTCATCGTAATTAAATTTTCTTTTTTTAACTGTTGACGTGTTGACGCAGATATTGTTTCTGTTTTTTCTTAACTTTCAGTCATTGATTATTTGTTTAACCATTTGTCCATAGTTGTACAAAAGTACAAAGAAAACTAATTTATTTGAGAAAAAATAAAATAAAATATACAACTGCGTACATGTATTATATTCAATGTACCGCGTGTAACTGAAAATAATCAAAAGTTTTGAACGTCGTGCAGATACCTACCAATTTGTGTGTTCTGATAAATCATTTATCTTTTCAATAATTATTAATCTAGTTGCGTCGTTTTGACTCGGTCGCTGTAAACTCGTAATCGTCACACTCACAGATAACGATTGACGATAAAACTGAATNTGAACAACAACGAAAAGTAATAGATGTTTAAGAAATGTAATATTTAAAAATATAACGCGACACACCAAAAATATCAATTTTGGGTCGCGACCCACAGTTTGGGAACCTCTGATCTAAGATAACCAATAAAGAAATGACACAATAATTATCTAAATAAAAAAATACATAAGTAATTTTGTATGTGGATAATTCTCAACACTGCATTTAAGTGTTTCTGATGTGATCTAGAAAGATATGGTGACCTTAAATTGAGACGAAATTTAACTCAGAATATATAGTCTAGGTATGGAAAGCCGAATAAAACAATGAATTATTTCATGAACTGTTCATTCATCATACGATAAAGAACTTCCTGGGCTTCGTGTATTGGAAAAAAGCGATCATTAGGTAATTGAATACCTGGGCTTCGTGTATTGGAAAAAAGCGATCATTAGGTAATTGAATAACTTGGCAATATTTAAATTTACGTTAGACACATGCAAACTCCCGTCTGGTAGTGAGGTATGATATTCCATTGTAACTTATTTATATTTATTTTTATGGAAACGTAAAAAAAACCAAAACTGCTTCTATAATAGTAGGTATTTATCAGATTAATTACACACATATTATTTCTTGTTCACGCTGATTATTTTTTAGTAAAATTATTATTTTTTTTTTAAAGCAAAATTGAAAAACCCGATTTTTATTTATTTTCAACTCTAATGTAAAATACGAGGGCTTATCAAAAAGTATCAAGACTGGTAGTATTATTCGGAAAAGGAGCATCGAAGAGCAGTAGGATTGGTATCACTTGCTTCTATGACTTTTTCTGAGTACATTTGTTTTTATTGCTTCTCTATAAAATTCTTCGGTTTGATTTCACTAATATTTTTGNCGATTTTGTAATAAACCCAAAAGAAGAGTAACTTGACAGATTTGGAGATTTTAGAAAATTTGTCTGCATCTTTTTCCAGTTTCGGAGGGACGCAACATTTCATGGTTTTTGCCATTAAATGTCAATTGAAAAACTGAAAATGTGCCCTCGATTGGCGCTTTTTTTGGCTTCATTACGAAATCGCCAAACGTGAAAAACAAATTTTAGAAAAATATCGTCAAATCAAAACGTAGAAGTTTATCTTAGTTTAAGAAAACTTAGAAAGAAGAGATCTTATACGAATAGATGTGTTCAGTATAAGTCATAGAAACTAGGTTTACAAATCGTTTAGCTCTTCAACGCTCGGTTTCCGAGTAATATTATCAGTCTCGATACTTTTTGATTAGCCCTCGTAGTTATGATTGCCAGTTATATTAAATTTTAGTCCATATTTAAAATCCGATATTACCCATAAAAACATGAAATTTGAGCATTAAAAATTGCTCGTATATTTTTAACATACCTATTAAAGGTATACTTTTAATTGAATCATTTTTTTATTTTTCCTTTTTAGTAGTATAATTTTGTGGATGTTTATTTAAGACTTTTGAGGGTGTAGAGAAGAAATATTGATATTTTAACTAATATAACTGTCACTGCTTCGCTTTTTCGTTACAAATATTTATCGTTGTGAGCTTTAAAATTATATGTTTCCAATTTTTATTGCTATTTAGATCAATGTTTTTGGTTGCCTTCTAAAGTTTTCACGACATCAATTTGGTGTACGACAATACTCGTTTGATGGGGAATGTCTCTTGGAAAGTTTCAAAAACCATATATTACTCCGAAACTTTTTGACGTATGTGGGGCGTATATTATTAAATTGTTTGTTGTTAGGATTGCAACTGACCGCTGTGCCTCTCCTCGTGATTTCGGTAGCAGGGAAACACGACCCCCGTCGTCGGCTTCATTGAAAATTCGGGACAAACGGACAATCATTTTCTGACCCCGGTGTAGTAACCGGTCTGCGACGTTGTCGACCCTCGGGGTTTTGTGTAATTTATTTCGAATTTCTTCCTATAATTCGGTTTCAAAATTTTACTTTAAATCTTATACTACATAACATATCCTGCGAGAATTCGGTCGTTAATTATAAGGGCGGCCGATCAGCACTTATGGATTATTCCCGCATCGCTAAATTATTTCCGAGGTACAGGTAACCGAAGGCATTTCACAGGCACACTATTGGTATACATTTTTAAATTTGATATGAAAATTCCGTTAAAACGTTTTTTGTCAATACGGAAAATATTATGACTAGTTAATAAAAGTTAAACACATCGTCCAAAGACGACACAATTTATTATATTTTGTGAGCCTCACTAAAATTTTTTTCATCCACCCTACTTATTATAGAAGGACAGTGGCGAAACCTGCCGGGGGGTTTCGGGTGTTGTAACCAGGGACTGGAACCTTTACGAATTTAAGAGTTTTGGTTTAGTTTCGGTTTTCAAAAATATAGAATTTCGATTTCAGTTATTAAAACAAAAACTAAATACTAAGGATATACCGTCGAGTTCCGGTATTGTGATTTTTAAAAATGTTTGGTCTTTTAAGGTTGTAACCCGAGAAGGAAAGTGAAAAGCAATAAGTTTACATGGTTGTAACCCCTTAAACTACCTAGACCTCCCTAACCCATCCATTTGGTAACTTGATCGATCCTTTTAATTTCTTTATTTTTTTTTAGTTTACCAGTAGATTTGATGTTATCATCAACACCATCAGTGGAGAATATTTTAAACCGATTTTTGTCAAATTGGGCCATGTAGACGTCATAATATTTTATAGTTCTTTAAAATTTGGATAACGGGAAAATATTCACCGAATACGCAGTACAATTTTCAAAATATTCTATATCTTTTTGTTTAGGTACACATTAAAAGCTATTTAATTAAAATATTCGCAGTGTTTTTTTTTTTTTTTTTGGTTTTTTTGATGACTTTTTATGGCTCCGTGTTTTTATGTTAACGGTATAGTATAAAAATATCTCACACCGGGTCGTATTTTTCTTCTTTGGTTTAATAATTTCAAACTAATTGCAAATTAAAATATACAACACAGACCACCTGATATATGATAAAACATTAACTACGTTGCACAATAATAATATCCCGAGTGAGACCTCAGGATTTAATTTGTTCGTTGTGTAACACACTACATTATTATGTTATATTGTACTTGGGTATAGTGAATTAATAATATGTATTATAATTTATAAGTCACGATAAAATTAGAAGAAAAAAAAAAAAAGACGTCTCGGTGGAAAACTGAAAAATCGTATCCGACCTTATAACTTATTAAAATTTACGTTCCCGCGATGCGCCTATCTTCTTTTCTAATAACAATAAAAGAGGGCCCGGGTTTTTATAATACTTTCAAATATACAGTATGCAGTGTGCGTATATGCATGGTAATATCATAAAAGTCAATGTGTGTGTGTACGTGTAGTGTGCGATACACGGTTGAATTTATCGTACCCAGAGGTCTGAAAATGTTCATACAGAAGCGAGCGAACGAGCTTGTGAACGCTTGGGAACCGTATTTCCAAAATTCAATCACTAAAGTGAAACTAACCTAGAACTTTTGATATTGAATTATACGAAAATATTGAAGTTTTTTGATTTCTTGGATTGCGATTTGCTTTTTGACGCGAAATTCAAAATTAAAAAAATCCGGGCTTATATTATGTGAGTAGTCGGTATTAATGACCAAATTAAAAAAAAAGGAGTATAAATAACTTCACCCGGTAACAATGGCCCTACACCGAACTCCGTGTACATAAACATCAATGTTTTTCTGTATATCCCTTCCGCCTTCCTAAACCGTTCATCCGATTGACATGAAATTTTCGGAAGTTGTTGAGTACATTCCCGTGAAGGTTTCCAACGTCATAGTACATTTATGAAATACTTCGATAACTCCGTTATAGCCCACAAAAACCGGGTTTCAGGTGCTTTTGGTATAAAGATAAAATAATTGTTTTATTTTTGGGTTACCTTGGTAATATACGGATGCAAAACAAGTATTATTAGTTAACTGGGGTTGTCATGTGCAAATTCGTATTATGTCTATGGTATATATTCTATGAGTGTGTTTGTGTGTAGGTAACTACGTATTATTTTGTCGTGATTGTAGAGAAAATATTTAATTTTAATTGCGGACGAAGAAATCAATATTGTGTAAATTCCAGTTCATGGGTGATATAAGGCATACGTAAAACATACGATATTATAAAACATACACATCTTCATTGATTTTTCGAACACTGCATCGTCGACAGTTATGGCTCCCAAACGGAAATCGATTGGTCGATCTACGTTTAAAACACGAAAGAAAAAGGCACTATACGAGAAATAGAAAACAAGATAAGAAAAGGAATATAATAGATAAAAAAAAAATATATATATAAAATAATTGGCATTTGGCGTATATATATATGCTTTCCTGTCCGGCGTTATCGGTGCCAATTTTTCAATATTTTTTTTTACGTGTATAAAAAACTAAGTACCATTTTGATGCTCGGGGTAAACTACTCAAGCAATCGTTATGTGTTTTTTTTTTTAATGATACGCAGTACATCGTGGATAAGGTTGTATGCTATTGAAAACATCGGTCTGACCAGTGGAAGTAGTAAACGACCTAACCTGCAATAGTTTGGGTTGGATAAAAAAAAAATGTATCAAATATTTTTCATTGCTTAGCAACCATTTAACTAATTCATATATATTTGAAAACAAAACAAAGAAAATGTAAATGAAAATTAAAGGCAACAACGGTTAACCGCAGTAATAGTGACGGAGATTAAAAATAAGAAATCTAGGGAAAATCGTTTTTATTACACATTTATTTGACACGGGAAACGCCGGGCGGGACAACAAGTTACCTAATAAAAAAGTTGACATTAATGAAAATGATAGAATTATTGTTTTTACTCGAAAATCTCCTTTGGTAATGCAGCTATCAGAGGGTTGTAAACTTGCAACATAGTACGTAGGACGCAGGTATATATTTACAATAGATATGCTAAGAAATTATGGATAGATGTAACCTTATAAGTTACTACATAATATTATACTATCATTTCTTTTATAGAATTTTTTTTTTTTATCAATTTTCGTTCCAAGTATTATATTGATCTAACATAAATCCACCCTCTCCCATGTCTCGATCGAAAACGTAATTACAGTCCTGTCTCCTTCGAAATCCCGCCTACGTCATCGGATCAACCTGCGTACAGGGGTACGGTAAAAACGTACACGGTATTGTTCGTTATCTGAGAAAAATGTGGTAGGTTGGGGTGGAATCCGCGGAATCCCTCCCCACGCAGCGAAGATACGGCAAGCGGAATTTTCGTTATTGAAACGCAAAATAACGACGGGCAAATTCGATGTCGAAACATTTATAACATTACGGTGTTATTAATTTATGTTCGGGCTTTCCGGACGCGGATTACTTTAGCAACGCGCACTCGCGTTGGATACGTTAATTGATAATTAATTTTGATTAATTTACATGTCCGACTTGAACTCGACAACGGACGACGTTGCACGCTCCCCCGCGTCGTAAACCCAATTAAAACTTTCGCGTTACGAGCATATTATTGTTATGAATTACTCCGTATCGGTGCAATTATCGGTGTTTGAAGTTATCATTGTCGCCGTCGAGTTTGATAATAATACACCTGCGTGTGGGTACGTAACGGCGTGCGACTGTGTACACAATAACGTAATTAAATACGAACGGCACAACTGTACAGTGTGTTCCCGCGAAACTCACGACCGGGAAGTTTTCGTCTTCGGCCGCCTTTATTCGGCTTTAATTAGTGTAAAACGTCAAACGTTCGAACAATACACGCGGACCGCCGTGATTACGCGTAGGCCGTGAACGTAATAATAACGATTGTTAAGAAGACGTATAATATCGCCCGCGTTTATCGTCTCGGTCCAACTAACCAACGTACCGTACGGTTGCGTGGACTGGGCTTTTAATTAAGGGGAGGGGATGCGAGATGAGTTTTCACACGAGTGGAGATCAGAGAGGGTGTTTCAGTGGCGACGTGTTTCGGTGGTTTTTCACAGGGAGGGCCAAACGGGGACGATCTAATTTTCAGTAGAGCCGAACGAACTGTTAATTGTGTAATAACAATTATAAGGGGTTTCACTCTTCAAATTCTCCTAGTATCTTACTTAATTGTAATGAATACGAATGTTTGTTACTCTTTCGCGCGAAAACTACCGAACGGATTTTAATGAATTTTGGTATACGGATAGATGTGATTTTGGAGAAAAACGTAGGCTAATTTTTGTAACGGAAATAAAACTAGAAGGAAATGAAACAGAGAATGGAAGGCTTTTAGGTATTTTTGGTACGAAAAATAAATTATTTTTGTTGAACTATAGAATACCATAGTAACGCGGAGATGAAATGAAAAACAAATTTAAAACAAAAAAACAAACGAAAACAAAAATGTCTTAACAACCACAAAAACTTAAAACAAATAGTCTATATAACACTCTGTCGGTCTATTGTTGACTTGAAATAGGATGGGCTACCTTAGTAACATGGATGAAAAAAAAAAATCTATGCGCTGTGCAAGGTGAGTAAGTGATAAGTGAAAACACGTAAAATGTCAACTCTGCATTTTTGTATTTTTTGTTAATGTAACAACACTACAGTACTATTATGACCTCATAATTTTAGGGTTATTATAGTGATACGAATGGAAAAATGTGTAATATATTAGACAACTTTTAGTCCGCGGACTACCAATTTTCCACCTAATTTTTTTAGTTAAATATATTGATACGGTCAAAGCAATACGGAAATAAAGGTAAAAAGAATAAAAAATTTGCACGGGCAACGCCGGGCATGGGACAGCTAGGATAAATATATTTCATTTTAAAATTTAGTATTATAAAAATAGTATATAGACAGACATAGTTACAGCGATTAGTTACGTGCATAGTTTGTAGATACCTAAAAATATATGATTATAATTAAAATGTTATCTAGTGATAATTCAAAAGCATTAATTATTTATTTCATTTAATTAAACTAAAACAGGTCGTCAGATTTGATACGACATAGACTTCGATCAAGTATATTTTCTGTTACAGTGATTTTCCTTAAATCGTTTTCATACGATTCAATTCAACGTTCTTTTAGGAGTAGAAAACTCCTAGCTAAAAACGTAGTAAAAACTCATAAAATAGTATACATACTAAATACATATAAACATGGTCCATAAAAGTCTCATTAGCCTATTTTTTTTGACTACGCTTCTGATACTAAAAATCGTTCAAAACGTATAAAGCAGAATATTTTCGAGGAACCCATATAGTTGGAACGAAGGCTTAAAGGAAAAAAAACAGCATTTTCGAGCATACAACATCTCTATTTTCTAAAAAAAAAAAGTTGTCACGGATAAAATTTTGAAGCTTTTTTTTAAAAAAAAAAAGATAAAAAGTAAAACTAACAACGACCACTGGATACGCCTACACTGTGTAATAGTGATTTATTGTTATAATTAATACAAAACAATCGGAGTTAATAATTGAAACGAGCGTGATTAAAAAATTATTATTTTTCAAGAGGACTTTCCCGCCGAGCGGTAGGTTTAAAACTGCAGAAAAAGAGTGTACATGTGTGTGTGAGAGAGCGAAACTGAGTAGATTTGTTTTTACGTCAGGGTGTAAATGACATAATGTATTGTAATATAGGAAGAAAAAAATATAAATTATGCCTCGCCGCGTCGACGACTAGGTGATTTTTACAAACTTTTTCGCGAATAGATACATATACATATTAAGTATACGAGGTACACGAGTATTTGGCCGGTTTTTGTGTGACTCGGCACTCGAAATACATTCATGTACTTCTATTGAAAAATAAAAACAAATGATAGTTACATTAAACCTGTTGCTACGTAAGTTGACGGTCCAACATTTAAACCGACACTTTTTAGCCGTGATTTACAGGCAACCAAAACAGTGTCTATATTTATAACTATAACATAGCACAACGATAACATTTGATTTTCCATCCTATTTCTGAGTTCGTTATTTTTATTTTTAAGTATTAAATACATGTTGAAAAACCGGTATTGGCATAAAAGATGTGCCACTGTTTTAGGAGAGAAGTTGGAAGAGAGGATTACGCCGAAAATTGCCAGTTCTTCCCATTTATTAAGAAAAATATAAGGAAAAACAAATGCACCAACTAGACCAAAATCTCTGCTAGAAAATGCCTATATAGTATTTAATTAGAGCAAGGAAAATACACACCATATCAAAACCAATAAACTTCTCGCTTATCTCAGAATCTCAAAAAAATATTATTGTATCGAAATTCGTTACAAACTTTAAATACAGTCCATTGAATTTCACATGTCTTTCATAAGAATAAAAGAACGTCACACCCGCAAGCACTGTCTCACTCCAACTAACAGGCAACAAAGAAAACCATGCCAACGCAGATTGAAAGGATGTCAGAACTCACTTGGTTTCGGTTTTTTTAGATTTTGATGGTTACTGAAAAAAAAAACGCGTTTTGCTTAATTTTCTAAATTATTATTTTTTTTACATATTTTTTCAGTTTGACTTTTGATAAAATGCGTATTACGCGTGAAATCTTTGATGCTAAAAAAAACTTTACGACAACCTCGAATAAAAACAGATGGAGTGATAATTATAAGTGCCAAACTTCATTTTTTTCCGAGATTAAAAGTACTCTTTATAATAATGCATGTCTGTTTGGAGGTACGAGATGCAGGAAAACTGTGACTTGAACGGAAGTGGCTAAACCGGAACATTAATATTTAAACGTGGCCGACTGGAAGGGATGTATCGGAATAGCATATCGGAATAGCAATACGAGGAGTAATGGACTTTGACGACAATTTCCGGAGAGTGTTTGGAGACGAAGAAGAATCCTACGATTCGTCTGCCATCACAATTTTTGTTTTTTTTTTTTTTTTTTATCTTGATAAGCGAATAAAACAATGGAATCGAATTTTCGAGTCGTCGTAGAGAAGTTTAATTTCCCCTTCCTTCCTCACGGGTTTTCTATGATGTATTCCCACCGATCATCGTTCATGCGACAGCCAAGTCGAAAGTTTCTTAGATCTTCTGTCTGCACTCGTCACGCACTACCGTGTAATAAAATAGTAATCATTTCGTTCTTTCGCGGGGGAATTTATTTTAATAATATTCCGTCCGGGCCCTCCGGCTACAACAGTGTCTTTGATCCTTATTATTTATTGCGTTCACTGCCGCAAGCTCCGAAACGTTTCTCAGGGTTGTAAACAATAGGTTTTCAAAGAGTGTCGGGACGTAATATTTTTTCTCACGCGTTATTAAAAAGTAGTTTTCAACTCGGTTAGGTATACGTAATGAGTTTCAATCAAAAACTTGACGAGCTTTGCCCGCGAGCGCTGGCGTGGTGAAGGGATTTTGATGGGTCGTTCGAGTAGTTCATGACTTATATTATGACGTGTAATATATCAAATGAATTTTACCAGTCAGTGAATCAATTGTGAGGGCTTCGGACTCAGCAATTCATCACGTCTGAAGCCCAATCTCTCTTATGCCGAGGCAATGTTAATCACATATTATATTATATTACAATATTATAAAATATTTTATACTACGGTGAGGTGCAAGCCTCTACCGAAATTTGTGAGCTAATTGCGGTACTGTACACGGTCTGTACGCAATATGCATAGTATAATTATACGGGGAAATTAAAATGGAAAATCGTGTACGTCTCTACGATATACGATCGGTATAGTTGTGTGTATAACACCAGTACTTAGAGAATAATCTTCGTGGAATCGCATATAATTACAAATAACTTAAACATAGAATTTAGTCGACTCTCTTATATATTACAAATATTAGGTGAATGTTCATACATTCTAATGGGGTGTTTCACTGCTTATTTAGTAATCCCTATTCCCTGACTCATAGTGTGTAATCCAAAATTGGAAGTACGGGTTTCAAAAGTAGTGTAATACACTATATTACACTGAGTAAACACTAAGATTAGTAATTAGTACAAATCGTTGGATAATTTTTTTTTAAGCTGCGCTTATTTATTATTATAATATTATAATATCGTCTAAAACTATTTAAAAAAGACAATTTCGAGTGACTATAAGTAGTCCGAAAATCGTCGGAATGTTATTAATATTATACAATGTATATAAAGTGCTAATATTTACAAACAAAAAACAAAATTTACAACAAACCACTATTGTGTACATTTTCCGGATTTCGCTAGTCATTTAAAAAACTAAAAGGGCTTGTTAGTTCACCAAATAGAAAACATTTTCTATCTGGAACAGTTCTCGAATTTGATGATCGGAAAAACATTTCTGTAAGTAAAGCTGTAATAGCCGGAAAACAAAAATCCACGTCATAAGGTCGTACCAATGCACGCAACGCTTTGCTCAGAATCTAAAACACAAACGTAAATCATCGCCGTGTGTAACGTAGTAAATATAATTTCTGCCTTTTTTATGAATAAATAAATTCACTATCTTCTTCTCCCTACGAGTATAATAAATTCATACGATAACGCAATCACTTTCACCGCACTACCTGTTTTCGTTTAACTATTTCTCACTAATGTAGTATTCGTGAACCCTGATGACGTGACTTATTCAGTGGCATCGCGTTTGTAGTTCTAGAGCCTTAATCGAACATATTCGGTGTGTTACAGATAAGTAAAGTCGTACAAGATACACATTAACGGATAATTAAGTTCAGATAACAGAATGATAACCTACATAACGGCATGGTAAATCCATTCTAATTATGGGAGGGTTGGTCAATTTACTCTGGATAACGCTAAATCCCCTCTCCCGTAAATTCGGCTAAATATCCGGCCGTGTTTATTATTATTTATGACGTAGGTACACTTTTCTGCCTCGAATAATTGGTATTTTTTTTTCAGAGGGATTATTTTTTCGTGCTGAATTATATTATGTATTTTTAAATTAAACTAAATTATTCTTTATTTTCGTTTTTCTTATTTTTTTCTTTTCGTGTTAATATCTTTTTTCATTTTTCGTTCTTTACTTTCTGTAAAATGTTTTTTTTTTTTTTTTGGTAATTAGTAGCTGCGCAAAAGTCGTTAGAACTAATTTAACAAGAAAATATTAGCATTTCAAAGTGAGAAAATGACTTATTCTGCTTTGTTACGCAGGCGGATTTTGTTTACTCTGTTTGTGTAATATTAACGCGAATAATATTAAGGTTTTGTACATTTACAATGTTAAATGAATTGGTTTTTTTCTTTTCTTTTTTTTTTTAATACGAGTACTGTGACTTTTTTAACGCGTTTTCCATTAGTATTTAATTATTTTTTCGAGCTGAGTAACAAAGCATTTTCCGGGATCAATATTTTTAAAAACAAAAATTCAATTTAATTTTCTCCCCGTTACCAGCATTATTCCCATTATAGTTTGTCATTGTTGTCCTGTCGTTTACCTTTTAAAAATCTTTTGAATCTTTGTCCATCATACCCAAATTAAATAATAAAACAATTTTTTTTTTTCATATTCCCAAAGTAATGTAGAAATCAACCGAAAAATTCAATTTTTTAGTATTAAAATTAAAAATCAAGCGTGCACTACTCTTTAGTAATTTAATATCGCAGCAAACATTCGACAGCGACCTTTTTCTTGTTTCAAATGTCAATTGCATACAATTATATCAAGATTTCACAGAATTATATTGAAGATTTATAAAAATTTATATTAAATATAGAATGTGATTGTTTTTAATTATATCGTATTTTTTTTTTTTTTTTAGTAAATATTACAAAATTGTAAAAACCGATAATTTTTAAATCTAAAAATTTCTTTTAATAATATGGACGAACTGTTTGTTGCTTATGTTTTCGCCAAATGATAAATGACAACAAACATAAAAACTTTTTTTGTAACACGGCGTAGCAGATAGGCGATTTTGCCACGCCGGTGTATTACTAGTATGTGAATTACAAAAAAGGAAAACGACATCGACGGATTTACGGATTAACGATAAGTCTCCGTGACTGACGTCAAACAATTCGCCGAAAAACCTAGAGATTATCTATGAAATATAATGCCGGATTTCTTATACAATATAAGGTGATAAATTTACCGTGACACAATCGCATTATTATAATCTCGGAAACCGGACGGAATAAAATAATATAAAATTTGTTTTCGAAATGTTTTAATTTTTTTTTTTTTTTTTCAGAAATTTTCGGTAGTTTTCACTTTCATATGTGATTTTTAAATAACCGTCGGAATGATATGAAAAAAAAGCGGGACATTGTGTGCAGTTTGCACCGTGGCCCGCGACTTTGGGGCAAGTCTAAGAGTTACAATTTTTTAAAAATAGAGCATTCGAGTTTTATAAGTTTCAATGGGTGTATACTAGTTGCCTCCAGGAGTTAAAAAGGTCGATAATTTGAATACGAATTGTTTCCTGGGTACGAGTCGCCTTCCAGCGTACCCTAACCTTTATCGCAACCGAAAAGGGTCTAGTACGTTGTTTTTGGTGTCTAATAAGTTTTTAGAACTTTTGAAATTGAAATTGAAATGCGGGATATGAACAATAAAAAGAGCGAACGTGTTAAGAAAAATAGTTATAAATTTAGTTTTCAAAGAAAGTTAGCCTACAACAAAGAGCGGCGGAATTGTACGGCTATGTAAAGCTTTTTTAAAAGTAGACGAAAGCGATCATTTAATATTGAACGGAAATAAGCTGAACCATAATAGTCATTATTTAAACAAGTACCGTAATATGTTCATGTACATGCTTTTTTATTGACAAATTATATTATTAGTTTTAGTAAAATTATGAATATTATATTAAATTCAGTTTAGTTTATGGACCACTGTTTTTATCCAATATGGAAGGTGTAATCATTTTTGGAAGACAACTCGTATATAATTACTTATTATTATTAAGGTAGTTACCTTTAATCGTCGGAGGCAACTAGTGTATTATTAACCTTTTGATTTACGATAAGTATGAAAGGCACTCGTATGCATCGGTTTCAACACCACTTACGCTTATGCGTCGTACACAACCGTTTCTCGTATGCCGGGTGACCAACTTGCAATAACAGTTAGAGGTTTGGTTTTTTCAGTCAGAGAGTTGAATTAGGATGGAGATTGGTAGACTTTATTGATCTATATCGAATGACACAGTAACAATTGATTTGGGTTAAAACCCCTATTCTACCCCATTAGGTTTGAATTTTCGGTAATCCTTCCTAAAAAGTTATTGTGATTTGAAAATGTACTCATAACAGTCAACACGGATGTTCAAACTATTCCCACATATTTAGATTTGGAAGTTGGTTTTAAGACTAGTAAAATTCCTTTTTTCTCGATTTAATCTAAATTTTTTCTTCCTGTTTTAATTAATATTGGCCATTTAATTAAAATTATTATATTTTAGTATTCTTCAATAAATGACGATAACATAATAATATGTAATTGACTTTTGATATATTTATTTGAATATTAAATGTATAGGTTAGTGTAACCACATTAAGCACTATCAGTACTAATTTTACCAAAAGAAATTAAACTATAGTAAATGAATTAATTTCTATGATATAATTTAAAAACATTTTTTTAAACAAATTAAATTAATAATGAATTTAATGTTTTGATGTTTTTATAATGATTTAATACTATAGAAATATGGCAATTATCGAAAATGTCAAAGTCAACATATGGTCTTGTCATCATATTTATCAGTTGTAACGTGTCTATGTTACGTAAAGGGCTTTGGGTAGGTTTAGGTTTTTTTTTAACATTTTACCCATTAGAGTATTGTGCCAGAGAAGTGACACAAATTTAGGGAAAATTTAGGTCCATAATATGGAAGTATGGAACATTTAAATTTTTAGAATAATATTATTTTATAAATTGGCTATTTTGAAAATTTTTAAAAAGTAAAATAATAAAACGTTTTTTTTTATTCTATGAAAATAAAACTTTAATATTCCCCAAATTTGTGTCCCTCTAAAATAAACGTCTGTTAAAAAAAAAAAAAAAAATGTAAAAATAAACTGTAGATAAGTTATTATCATTTGGATAACACTGTAGGACACTCTGTGTAATATATTTATAACAGTTATAATTTATCCACTTAAATTCATCGACGGCTGCAGTTACGAAAGTAATCGATTTGCAAGGAAAACCCGCGATAAAGTACTCGATCCGTTTTTTCGTTTTGCGGTTTCATCATAGCACATTATCGTCGGCTATTTGGCGACAAATACCTACCGGAAAAAAACTTTAATATTCCCCAAATTTGTGTCCCTCTAAAATAAACGTCTGTTAAAAAAAAAAAAAAAAAAAAAAAAAAAAAAAAAAAAAAAAAAAATGAAAGCAAGGGGAGTATTATACATTAAAAAATAAAAATAATATAGCATTTCGAACATTCGGTTAGGGTGAGGTTTTTTGTGTTCTGCTGTTTGCGTGGCGGCGTGGCGGCGTGAGGATGGCGCCGTTCTTTTGACAGGCCGCGTAATATAAATTACTGCAACAACAAAAATATAAACTCACCCCGCGGGATTCTGTACGGACGGATTCGGGTCGGTTTTATAGAAAACGGGGTTGCGAATGCGAATCAAAGCCCAAAGGTCCCGAACCGCCATACAAAATAATATCCGTAAGCCAAAAGTATATATAGAAACGCAATATATTAATGACACTTTACAAGGGAGACGAAAATAATTACTGAAGTAATTTCTTCCGTTTGTTCGTTTATTTGATATGAACTATTTTATAGAGGTAATAAACCGGAATCGGTGAAGTACTATGTACATTTAAAATTTAAAAAATTGTTTTTTTAAAAAAAAACTCTGTACTATGCACTTATTGTTAGGTCGATTCTCCAGTCATTATTGTTATTTGGGACTTACGGTGCTCGAATTGGGGGGAGGAGGTAGGCGGACGGAGTCCACTTTCATTTTTTAATTTTTTTTTTTTATAGATTTCAGCGTACCCTTTCGTTTAATTAAGCGAGGGGAACGCCAGAAACGCGTCCTATTAGGAATGTATACTTTTGAACGGTGTATTTTAATTTGGTTTCCTTTATTCCTAGCAAAGCAATGGTTATTTTTTCCAATAAACGGTTATTGACGACAGCAATCGAGGCGGCGCCAATCTTATTATATGCTGTAGTTACATGCATGAAAATGGCTTATCGTCGATAACGATCAATGGCGGCAGAAAACATATCTATAACGGTTGACACAGTGCACAGTAGGTACAATGATATTATTTTATTTTCATAATTTCATTATTCGACGTAATCGCCGAACGCACGTACGTCACAATGTCACACGAGTACTGACAACGAGGCACTCAACGTGTTAACGCTTTAAAGTTTAAAATAATATTTTTTTTTTTGTTTTATAACTTTCATCTTAATCATGAAACGAATAGATTTTTACTTTAATTCTGATAATAATAATAATAAAAAAAAAAAACAGTTCCGCCGATGTCCAAGGCAAGGAAGACGATAAAAATGTTGAAAATGCAAATGTTACTCCATTAGATAAGTTGTCGACTTTTTTGATTTTCATTCAATGCTTAATAAATCTACCAAGAGTCGCTTCACGATCTAAAAAACCGTGTCTTAATTATTTTACGAATCGCTCATTGATATTAGTAATTTACATTATTTCGTGTTCTTGGATACCTTTAATATACAGGGTGATCAATCTATCGTAAAACACTCATAAACTCGGAAAGTATTAAATTTTCGAAATTTGTTTTACAGAGTATTTAAGAAACAAGCGGCTATACAATTTTATTTTTATACCTACTAAAGTGTGAAATAAGTAAAATTCATAAATAATAAAAATAGTTGTCTAAATATTATAATTCTACGGATGTGTTAATTATTTAATTTACTATAGTGTATTTAGGGGGTACGTTGGTGCGCTGGTTACTGTGACATTTATCTGCTATGGAACAGCATTTACTGAACTAATACCAGCGTCCGTTCTAAATTTTTGTTCCGATTCGAGCACTGGGGGCTTATACACAGAGAACAAATGAAACCAAATTGAAAGAGCTCAACACTAATTTGTTAAGCCTCGCTACTTAATTATTGAAAATTGAACGCTGACCACATGCATATGATCCAGTATTGAATATTTTAGGTTTGCAATCGTTGGCTGATAGGCGATAAACCGATATACCAGTTGTTCGTACGGAAACGTATCGACGCAACAGTCGATTGTCTTGCGTTACTTAGTCAAGTTAGTTTTAGAACGTCTTACTTCCGGTCCCGATCGTTAAGCCGGTGTTAAACGATCGTCATTTTATACGCTATCCTTAAAAAATATACTCAAATTTTGATTGCATTGAGTCATTAACTCATTGGAGTCATAGAACTCATTTAGTTTTAAATCTAGAAAAAATAATCATTATTGCTTATCAGTTAATAATATTATAATACTAATTAACGATTCTACGTATAAGTCTTGGTATTACACGTTTTTCTAAACAAAAACTACTTAAACGCAAGTAAAACGCAACATACCTCATTCGTGCATAAGAACATATTCAATCTGAAATGTTGATTTTAGACATAACGCATTTTCTTCGAAAATTACACGTAACAAATGTGTATGCTTGACCATCGATATAATCGTTTAAATTGAAAATAAAAACCGACAAATGATACTTTAATAACAAAATTTCCTTTTTATTGGTAATTTAATATGGGTAAGTGTCGGTATGTTTAATATTTCACTGTAGGTAAACAAACTGTATTTTTATAATGATTCGTAAATCGTATTTCAATTAAAAATAACAGCCCATTCATTGTGAACAGAGTAGTTATGTTATCACTTTCCGATGATAATTTAAAAAAATAATAAAACATTATAAGAGAATATTTTTTGTTTCCTCCCCCTCTCTCTCCAAATTTGATTCTCCTCTCAAATCGTTAGTTGTGGCGAACGTGCTGTCGTTTTCGTCGTAGCCGTACCGGACACCGGACAATAAAGTCAAAGAACCTTTGTGCAGAGGATTTGTGTCTGTCCTGAGGATTTCGAGATGTCACGGCCTTGGCGGCGACACTAATGGTATATCTATTTTTTTTGGTTTTGACATTGTCGGTTCAGTCGGGATAGCTTCTTCGGCGGTAGCTTTTGCCAAATAACGTCCGACCGAAATTATTGTTTTACAGCTTTTGGTCTTTGTTTTTTTTTTTTTTTTTTTTTTTTTGGGTACGGTTCAAAACGCACGTTCCATCCGACCGACGACTTATACTGATATTCTGTTGTCCGATTTTCTATAATATATTACAATGGGCGCGACGTGAAACGCGAAACAACCGGTAAATCCCGCGCTTAACCGGTCGACTGAATATTTATTTGTTGGCGAGACCGAGTAAGTTTTCGTCGTGGGTGCAATAAACAGCCGTATAATAACTCATTCGCCCGGCGCGACCGTGAACGTATAAATTGTATACAGTAAAATAATCCAACAGAAAAAAGAGGGGGGGGGGAAACGATTCCCGGCATATTTCGGTTTAACTTATTTTGATAGACTTAAGGGGCCTCGTCACGTTTTGTTTTCTCCGCGTCTGTCTAGTGTGTAATATAGCAGCGAATCACGGACAGATCCCCGTGTGACATATCCTCGTCACTAATTGCCCGTCTAAGAAATAAAATTTTTTTTAATAGCATTTAATCGTTACATTACCTCTAATTTCAGAAGTATTAAAAGATATTATATGCATATACAAAATTGGCATCAACACTATTTCCTTCCATTGGTTTACATTTAATAGTAAAATTGTTCTAGCGTACATCTTGTATTCTCCCTGAAATCATTTAAATATGAACAAAATCGATAAATACGTGTAGGGGAAAATAATAGTTTTGTTCAACTACTACAATATAGTTACTTCGTTTAATATACTCGTCGATATTATACACGGTACGAATATTAACGTAAACGGTATTGTACGTTTCATGATGTTTCCCGGATTTGTAATGTCATCAAAATAACGGTATTGAATCTAAATGGCTTGGCAATCATCTATAAAAACAGATTAAGTTACTAAGATGGCAGTTATTATTTTAACTATTGTGTACGTATTTTGTGCAAACGGTTTTATAACGAAACCTCTTTGCGGAAAAAATTATTATCATGTTTTTTTATCAGATACTTAATTATTGAAATTACTATAAAATACTTCACGCATATTTCCCAAAAAAACTTTTTTATTGTTGTACAAATCAATAGTATACAATAAAATATATATGAATATATATATATTGAATGGCAATATCGTACTAAATTTTAACGAGACAAATGGCTGTTATCCAGATGTAATATTAGTAGTTGGGCAATGTAAATAAAACGTTTTATCAAATCGTCAACTCATACAATTCCGAATATTGTATAAGTACCGGGTAACATGTCTACTATTGTAGTATTACATTAATAATAGTGTACTATTATTTTGACTTTTCCGCTATCCATAAACGACATTTAAAGAAAACAACATCGTCATAACTAACATTCGCCAATATCGTTATAAACTTAATCGATGTGCCAACATTCGCCAATGACTTTGGTGTACGACGACATTGGCCGGTGACTGTCAGCCGTTCACAGTCACATATAGAAAATAAATAGCCACATAGGTACATAATTATCACGAGTAAATTTGTAAATGACAAACAAGGCTTGATTTACTATGAGTGTTTAATAGTTGTCGCGCGCATAGATAAAATAATATTTAAAACAAACCTTCTATTAGAATGTGATTGATTTGATATTTAGTTGACAAAACATTATCATGAAATAAAGCACGTCTAAGAACTGTCTAAGTTTTAAAATAAGAAAAAGAACACGCGACGTCTTTGACAACAAGAAAATTACAAGTACATAAATATAAATATAACATAAACGTAAATATTGTTTATGAATAATACAAAATGTCTAAATGTCTAAACTAATAGTTCAAAAATAGCTTAAACGTTTTGTAAATTTAACCTCCTCTATAGAAAAAACAAATATAAGTATTCTGTCGAAATTTCAAGTACACGAACATTTTTAAATGAATTACAACAAAAACCCAAAAATATTTTAAAAACCCCCTGGAAAGACAAAAGAATAATTTAAAAACTCACGTCATAGTAAAACTAATAGATACCTCGTTGCACTTCGAATCTAAATTGCAGAAAAACCTATTGTAGTAAAATAAATAGATTCTTTGCTGCGCTCCGAATCTCGTATACTATAATCATCAAAAACAAATATTAACGATGGAAAATTGCATAAATTGCAAATTAATAACAAGAATAATATTCAAGATTTGTTGCTTTCCCTTGGCCAAATTCCAAATGGCGTCTATGTTGATAAAAAAAATCCGCGTGTGTAATAAAACGATAATTAATCTAATGAATAATATACTACATATTTCACAAAAAAAAAGAGAGACAATTACACGCGATATCGGCCATAAGTTTTTTGTTTCTATATAGGTAATGCAATAATTTTCATAATAATTGAATTGAAATACTTAATTTCTGTATAGAATGATTAATCAAATTTAACTATATTCTTATTTATCGTACAGATTCGTTTAAATGATTTCGTTGAAAGATTCGACTGGCGGTTGGAAAGACAATACCGTGATTTTCCATTCTTCTAAAGCCTGTGCACAAGCACTGAATTTATTTGGTTCAGCGGTTGTCAATGATATTATGAAATAATTTTCGAACTAATTGTACTTGTCCGTTTCCTATTGTAAATATAATTCTAATGGATCTATTAACGCACTATCAATAAAATATAACTGCTTTTAGGGTGTTTACGTCTCAAACGGATTTGACGTTACAGGTTTAATATCAAAGATGAATATACCAAAACAATTTCGTAATAAAGTATTTGATTTTGTTACAGCGGTTAATTTATCGAGTGTACAATAATTTAAATTGGTTATTCAAATAATTTTTTATAAAGTGAGTACAACGTTATAACAAAAAGAAATAAAACAGTTGATAAGGGGAATCGGTGCGGCCACTGTTGTAGATGGGTAGAGGGGAAGGTGGGTTACATAAAGTTATATAGTTTATGTCTGTAACCAACAATAAACCATCGATAACAAAAAACGATACGGAACGAAGAAGTTCGGTTATGCATGTTTTAAAAGGCCGTAATATTTACGATTTTCGTCAAAATCTGATTTTAAAATTTTAAAAAGGAACTCGAAACATTACTATCTTGGTCACCAACCAAAAAACAAAAAAGATCTTTTGATGTTATTCTATTGAAGCAATATTTATAGTAGAGAACATAAGCTGTAAAAAGCTGCCAAAGGATAATAAGGACCGGTGTTATAGGTGAGAAGTCGGGAAGATGTAGAGAGGAAATTTAATGTTCATCTATCATGGGCATTCACACGGGGGGGCGGAGAGGGTACGGTGATGGAGTTTTTGTTCGACTTATTTTTAGTAATAATAATCAAATAAATAAATATAATCAATAAACATTTTGCCGGCATTATTTTCCACAATAGTCGTATGCGGATTACAAACCGCATACAGTTATCAACCGTGTTTGTACTTTGTATGTCTGTGGTTACAGATTAATATCTTTATCGCGGTTCGGGTTTTATAAACAGCTGAGTTCATTTATAATTTATATAAACAATAAATTAACCCGCGATACTACCACCGAACAACGATGACAGTATTAACATATTTTCCCGGGGTTTCTGTTGTTACCAATCGTATTTCGTGAAAAATTAAGTAAATGATTTTTAGAAACATCTTAATGAAATAACATTGTTGGCCATCCATTGAGATATCCCAATTGATCCCGAAGGAGTTCTTTAATACGTATTTGCCCGAAATTCGAGAAAACTGTATATCATTATGTAAATTCAATATTTTAATCAAAACTATAAAAACAGTATATGTTATAATTTAATTTATGTTGTTTTGATATAGGAAAAGGGGTGTTGGGGGTTGAAATTAATTTTCATATCCCCCCTCTCAATAAAAACAATGGCAATGCCTCTGATATCTGTATGCGACGGTTAAGCATTGCTATAAAAAAATCGATTCTGAACGGAGTTCGGTTAATAATGTTGCTTTGTTATATATGTGTCATATTATGGTATGTATATTACATGTGCATTATATATTTTCTTTAATAACATTTGTATAATATTGACCTAATTTTCCATTTTTCCTGATTTTACCCATTTATTGGGAAAACTCCTGAGAAAATCAAAAACTCGCTTCTCGAAAGTATCACTCCAATCAGATCATTTCATTCAGGAAAAGCGCTATCGATGTAAATCGGAGCAAAATCGCTTGTAGACAAATTATCCGCACCCTACAGTGAAAAAAAAGACCGCAATATTTTTTAACTAATGCCTACATTTTATATATTTTCCCATTTTTGCTTTATTTTTTTTCTGGTTTTTCCAATTTAATGAGAAAACTCCCGGAAAAATAAAAAATTAACCTCCTTATAGTACCTCGCCAGTCTAATTAATTTTAGAAAAATTGTTATCATTGTAAATCGAAGGAAAATTGCTGTAGAAAAGTTATTCGTATACACACATAGTAAAACCAGTAGTTCCTTCACTACACTTCGAATTCAAAAGTATCTCGTGATGTGTGATTGGATCAAATTTTCGGTAGAAAACACAATTCGTAAAATTTAAAACTATTGAAATCATTAACGCTGCGATGCGCCGTAAATGTTTTCTGTTTTTCTGATAAGTTTTTTTTCCGGTATTTTCCAATAATTTTGATAATCTCTTGGAAAATCAACCTCCTCAGTGCATCAACTAGATAAAATTTTCTTTCGGAAAAGGTGCTACACCTGATACATCGGAGCAAGTCATTTTTTAGAAGAGTTGCTCAAGGACACACAAATTACAAAATAAATTCCACACACTCACATCATAGTAAAACCGATTAATTGATTTTTCCCTGTGCTCTGAATTTTAAACAACTTGAATATATTTGTAAATAATTAAAAAAGTAAATCTATGTTATTAAATAAGAGAATACGATATTTTCGAATATAATTTTGTGATGTAATGTAATTTCGTAGTATTTATAATTTCGATATAGTAAAGATAATTTTATGATTGGCTATAGTTATTGCAAAAAAATTGCAGATTCGTAAAAGAAACAATATATAATTTTTATAATACTGTATTATAGTTTGTAATTAGCTTTTTGAAGGCACGCGCATGTTTCTCGTTTGCTCGTATTAAATTTTCCCTATTATTTTCTGTAGTTACATAGTCGAAATACGTACTAATACAACCGTCCGATTTTCGTCTTTCATACAACAATTGAATCAACCTCACAGGCACACTGGTCTCTTCGGACCTTAATCAAATAAATCAAATAATAACAATCGACCAATAAGACAAATATACGAGATAATTAAATCCATGTTTTACAGCGTAATGACGTGGTTTGAGTTATAACGAGATAAGATAACGATATGTAAACCGTGATAAGAAATTATAGGATTCGAGAAAAATGATGTCGATGAAGAGATGGACAATTCGGACGGCCGCGTTAATGGTATGACACCGGCTCCGACATCTAGCCCAGAACCGCTCGTTTCATATTATTTCCACATTGAATTTGTTTAAATGTTCATCGCGATCATCAAACACTGAACGTTTCATCTTAACAAAAGTAAAACCCATCAACGCCATCTACCGTACAAAAAAAAAAATAGTGAACCTAGTTATCGTACATGGAACGGGATTGCATATTATTATTGTCTGCGTTCCGTTCGATTAGTTATTCGATTAACCCGTTTAATGAATTAAAATAAAATAGATAAAACGTATTCGACAGACTGCAGTGACGTTTATATATTAACCATTTGTTGACAATACAAATATCAACAATGTGAAAAATAATTCTAATATAATTCTTACGCATTTGATATCTGGACGATAAAGCTCTTGAAGATCCACAACGCCCATAAAAGAGTTGTATCCAACCTTTCAGTTAGTATTCTTAATTGTTGAGCTACTGTCCAACGTGTTACCTAATCAGTAGATTCTGAGCCAATGCAATTTGATATTAATCGAACAGTCTTATTATCTAACCATTTTGAATTAAAAAGGGACATTTATATTACCTATCAATGTTTGTGTCATTTGAACCTCTTATTTAATTTTTAAGGATTTTGTCAGATTCAAACTGACAGTCGTTCAATCAATAAGATCTAACGATTATAACAGATAAAATACCACAATATTTCCAAGTCACTAATAAATTATAAGACGAAAACCAATTATCATAACTCAATTTGTATTTTTTGTGCCCGTGTATAATTTTTGATCGACGATTAACAATATCTCCACTAACACCAAGATTAGATTTCGACTCTATTGTACGCTTCCCAGCATACATCTAAATCATCCATTATTCCTGATTTAGATACTAAAACAAACATTTCGATGCCCCGTTTAAGAGGTTTCGATTTGTTGTACGGGCCTCGTGGTACTCTTACCTTTAAAAAGTACAGTGAAACCTCATTAAGGCGCTCTCGAAAGGGAATTAATTCGTAAATCCGTGTATAACGCAGGATGGCGTAGTAGACAGGATCCCACCTAATACGCTCTTGAAGCGTGTTTTAAACGGGATACGAGACAGAATAAATTAGAAAAAGATTTAACAGTGGTACGTGTTATTTATTATATAAAACAAGTAAATCGAATAAAAACATTAATATACACACTCCGTTAATATTAACTCCATGCACATTGGCAAAAGGTTACTGCACACGTATTTTTCAATCATTTTTTTTCTGTATTAAGAAAAGCGGTGATGGCCGGTTGTTTCAATAAGTTATTTTCACAGTTATTCAACAAGAAGGTTTCCGTCTCGCCTAAATATAGAAGTACGTTTTCCGAGTCATCAGTTGCAGTGAGTACCTGTTATTGATTGTACATTACACGCGAGTTAAGGAAGTGATGGTGAGTATAATCTTCCATTGGTTGATCATCCTTTGGAACATCTGGTTCATCATTAATTGTAGTCTGGTTGATAATTTCTTCAAGATCGAAAGTTTCGCTCGTTATCAAGTGGTCGTCAATGGATGTTCATCATTTTCACTGTCGTATTTAACTTGATTTTTTCAATATTGAAATGTACGATAGGCTAGAAAAGAGAGCGCGTTACGTATTAAGCGGGAGCTTATTAAGCGTGTTTTTTGTCAATGTTAAAAGACCTACAGGTCCCGGAAAAATTCTACGTATTAAGCAGGAGCGTCTCAATATATTATGATTTTATCAACAGCTAAAAACTCATCAGGTCGAATTGATTCAAATGAATTTCGTATGACATCAATTAAACACCTCGAACAATTTTTTCGTGATCAATGTTTATAGATGATAAAAAATTAATATTATCTTTGAAATGTACACTCGTGCATAATTGAGCGGATCGACTTTGTGACATTGTGTCAACTATTAAAGGATATCTTGTTAAAAACAGCCAATACATTCTACATGCTGGCATTTTAATAGTTGATATAATCATATGCATGCTAAATAATTGTTCGATTTCATTTGCCTTAGTATTTATGCTTATACCATTTTTCTGGGTGGAATACAAATTTGTTCGATAAACAATGTTTTCAATTCTTTTTGAATTAAATAATTGTTTAAAATATTGTAATGCGGTTAAAGGTTCTACAAAAGTGTCGGAACATGTTTACATCAAATCGGTATTTTTGAATTTTTCCAACAACCATCAATCCAGTAAATCTGGTAAATCTGAATTTTCTCCTTCGTCACTTTCTTCCAGTACATTTCCTTTGTCGACCAATTCATTAATTCGTTCTTTGTCTTCCGTTTCGTTTTCCACAATCCGACTTTCCAAAATAATATATTTTTATTTTTTTTTTATCAACCGACTACATAGCGGACCGTCAACACCGTTGTCGTGTTCGTCGCGTAGGGTAAGTGGAAGAGACGTTTCGTATCTAGCATGCATATCTTTTATTACGCAAAGAATAACAGACTCACAACCAACGAAAAAGAAAAATCGTATGTAAAATTTAAATTGTTGATATTCTGTTGCCATTATCACATAATATTTTATCACGAAAGATTGTCGATATATGGTCGTAGTATTATTTGTATAATACTTAATTGATTCTTTAGATTTAGTAAAACAATGCTTGGTGTTTGTGGATTTTGTAAATAATGGCCAGGAACTTCCAATTGACGATTTTTCGGCCTCTAACTTAACTAGCGTGGACAAGGTTGAGCTCGTAAAACAAATTTTGTATCACTTGTATAAATGTAGTTTAACAATAAATGAATAAACAACGGATATTCAACTAACGTCTATAGCACGGATTTTAGGTTGCAACTTGAATATTTTTAATTGATCAATAAAGTGTATATTTAAATTCTGTTTAGAGCGAAAAAACTTATGATTTTACAAAGGTGTTTAATTTTTTTTTATACATGCGCAACTTTTATACCGGACCGGCAATTTCGCTCTGGTTTACAATCAGTGCGCTTTTCCTTAAAGGAAATCCGACTGGGGAGGTACTTTAAGGAGGTCGTTTTTTTGATTTTCCCAGGATTGTTCTCAACAGATAGAAAATATCGGGTAACACCGGGAAAAACGTAGGAAAAACGGAAAAATCAGTACGTTAAACAAACACTATTGAAGAAAATATATAATGCCTGTTTAATTGTTTTACCATAATATGATGTATTGTCGTTGAAAAAAACATCACTGTCAATTGAACTCCGCTCAGAATCGTTTTTTCGTTAGCAACGGTTTATTGCAGGCGTACGTTAAATTGCCTGTAACAGCGGCTGCACCCCGTTATTCTGGGACATAGATTTTTTTTTTTTTTGTTCCTGTATTGCCGTGCGTATTCTATAACAATACCTGCAACACAATTTTTATGCGTTAAAAACGATTTAACGCATTGGTACAGTTAAATGGCTAATTCGATACTGTTGTCATAATTGATCGATCGTTAAATACGTCAATAGTTAACGTCTAACTCTTGACGCGCGCACGCGACGATAAACGATATTTTATATTGGCGGAACGGCTACAATGCGAAAATACGTCACTTTTACGCATCGACCGAACACCCCGGAAAAGCGCCTCTTCGTACACTGCGATTCGCCGTCGGCGCCCTGGTGTTCGGCGTCACCGTCGTGATCGTTGCGGTCGGGTCACGATCCGATCAACGCAGACGGTGGTAGGGACCATGCGCCGGAGCCCGGTGGACGGGCGGTCAGGTCAAGCGGGTAACGTTTCGCCCGTTCCGGCGACGATCAGTAGTCGGTCGGTCGGTGAGCAATCCGGTCAACGCGTCGCTGTTACCGCCGTTTCGCCGCGTCTCCGTAGCCATGATGGACGACGAACTGTTAATCGAGCTGGTGCGCGAAAACCCCGTGCTGTACGACTCGGCGCATTTCAAATATTCCGACATAACGCACAAGGCGGATTTGTGGAAGCGTATCGGCGAGCTACTCAGATCAGGTACGCACACCCGCCAAACAACGCGCCGTCCCCGCGACGCCGCCGGGCCACCGGCGCCCGTTCGGCTGGCGAATCGCCGTCGCTCGGGACGCGACCGGGTTTTTCGACGGGCCGCGCGTTTTTCCCGACGACGCCGCCGGCGCGGGTGCCTCGGTTTCGTTCTTTCGTCGACCGCCGGGTTACCGCGTGGCGCCGCGCACGCGGGCGCGCGGCCGCGATCCACGGACGTGATCGCGGCGATCGCGCGCGCCGAGCCCCGCCCGGAATCGCATTCGCCGTCCGTCGCGACGGTCCCCGCGGGCGGGTCGCAACGCCGTAAACCTCTCGTCGGACCGTAGCGCGCGTCCCGCGCGGGTGCCCGCCCGCGGAAACGGCGGCGGCCCGGCTTTTTAATCGACTCGCGCGCGATCCGTCATCGAGTTGCACGCGTAGGTGCCCGGGTAGGCGACGCGCGCGCGAAAAATCGCGTATCCCCGTCCGCGCACCCGGATCGATTTTCCGCCGGGCGAGCGCGAGAGCGTTCGCGACGACGTCAGGCGTACACCCTGCCGCAGTGTACGCAGCGACGGCGGCGACGCGTTGCGGAGAAACCGTGCGGCGCGTGCACGCGCACGCACACGCACGTGTTGATGGCGGCGCTCGCCGGCGATCGCGGCGGTGACGTGCTGCGTCGTCGCCGTATCGACAACGGCCCGTGTAATGTCGCCGTTGTACGGAGCGATTGTTATTTATTTTTTTTTTTTTTTTACCCCGGAGACCGATCCGATCAATCGCCACGTCCCGTTCATCGTAGTCGCGGTGAGCGGACATAAAAGTCCGGAAAAAATGATGCGTTTTAAAATTCGGGCCCTCCGTTATCGGGAGAGGAAAAAAAGCAAGCAAACCCCCCCCCCCCCCTTGAATGAATTGGTCAATGTGTGGGTATGCTAGTCCACTCGTTTTGCCCACGGCTCGTCCACGTACAATTTTTTTTTTTTTTTTTTCATCCGATAACTTTACTATTATTTTTTTTTTCTATTATCGACTATGAAAATAGATAAAATCACGTATAACAACTGGTGATCGTGATGTTAACAACTTTTGTTTTCTCGTCGAACGGTGGTTCTCCGGCTCTCGCCACCGTTGTCGGTCACACCGTAAACTATTAGAATATAAACGAATAATTAATGTAAACATAAACATGTATGAGCCCGTAATATTTTTAGAAAAAAAAAAAAAAACAGTACAATTTCATGTACTTAACACTCTCGTTAAGAACGTAGGACAGTCCTATGAAAAAGAACGCGGCTGGTCAATTATAGTCCAGTGTTTCCCAACTTATTTTACTCACGGGATCTTTTCGGGAACTTGAATATTTGATGGAATCCCCATTTTTTTTTTTTTTTTTATTTTATTTTTTTTTTTTTTTTTTTTTTTTTGCCGAATAACGTAGACATATTTTTTGGACACCGAAATAAGTGGGCGGTCCGAGACTTCCGGAAAAAATGGCTGTATCACTTTCCGTGGCACTCTGATCGAATTGAAAATGTTTTAAAACCTTGAACACCAGATGGAAAACACTGTATTATACATCTGTACCCGGTGGACGAAATTCGACCGCGATTCTTTACGTTTCAGATTCGGAGTGTAGCGACGAATGCATTAGTTTTTTTTTATTTTTTTTATTTTATTTTTTTTTTTGATCTACGAACAAATTTTTTACTATCTTTCCCCAAAATTTGGGTTTTTTTTTTCTCATTTATGACGGTCGACTAATCGGATATTAAATACAAATACAGTAGAAACCGTTTAAAATGGGATTCCGGATTCAAGGGACAGGATAAAATTAGTCGTAATAACCGACTGTCATTACAATCAAAAATCAAAATTTTAAAATCACCAACAGCAATCGTCTACGTTTATAATGACACAAAAAACACGAAATAAACGGTGTTTATTTATTTATTTGTTTTTATTTTTTATTTTTTTATATTGTGTACAAGAATTCTACCGGCAATCTTGCTCGGTTATTTACGCGCAGTACCATTCCTGAAAGGGAACGTTGTCTAGATAGTACTTTCGGGGATCATTTTTTTGTTTTTCAATGCGGTATACGTAATATCTGGAAAAAAACCAGGATAAAACGTAAGAAAAACGGGAAATTCACGAAAATAATGCGTTTATTATTTTTCAATTATTTGTTATTTGTTGTAATTCAGTTAAAAATATTCGCAGAGACTTGTAATGCGGACAGAAAACATTCTAGACGTGGTAAAATATTCAACAAATTTAAGCCATTTTTGAGCTATTTATAGACATTTAAATTTTGCTAGTTTTGTAGGAAATTTTTATTCAGTAGGTACTCTGTGTTAAATTGTTTAGACTTAAAAAAATACAAGAGGTGCATTATCATTGGAGTCAATTTGTGATCAGAAAAGAAAATTGAAGTTTGATGTGTTTTTTTTTACAAAGGAATTTTAATATCAAATTTTGACGAAAATCGTTGAGTAACAAATCTAATTTTTCAATTTTTTTTTATTTCCGAATAGATGTATATTGCCGATTTAAGAACGATGGTAAAGTCAGAATTGAACGGACTGACCAAGTTTCGACATTATAGCTTTTTAAAGTTCTAATATTATATTATTTTAAGTAACTAAATATTGTCTACTATATATTATGTTTGTCGTAGCTGAGTGATAAAACATACCAATTTTCACCCTTGGGTTCGCGAGTTCGAATCTGTGTTTCGAACAAAAATTTTTTGATTTTTTTTTTTTTTTTTTTCCCCCTTTTACCTAAACAAGGAGAAAAAATGCATTCTGAGTGTATCTAGAAACTCGGACTATTTTAATCGCAAAATACCTCTTGATTTGTTGTACAAACTTTTCTGCCAAAAATCTTGCTCCAATATACCAATTGTAGCTTATTTTCCGAAAGAAAATTTTATCGCCATGGTAACTTAAAGAGGTTTTTTTTTGTTTTTCCCATGAGTTTTCCCAATAAATGGGAAAAATCGAGAAAAAACTGGAAAATCTACAAAATACATTAGTAAAATATTACGATTATTTTGTTCCTGTAGATAACTTTTCTATCAGTAATTTTGCTTAGATTTACAATGATAGCAATTTTTTTAAAACGAAATCCGGCTGGAGAGATTCTTTAGAGAGGTTATTTTGAGATTTTCTCAGGAGTTTTCTCAATAAATGTGAAAAACCGAAAAAACCGAGGAAAACATAAGAAAATCGGTACAACATTAAACAAATATGATTTAAGAAAATATATAAAGCCTATATAATTAGTTTACTATAATATGACATATATACTGGCTGTACAAAGCAACTGAACTCCACTCAGAATTTGTTTTTTCGTTAGCAATGATTTATCGTTTCTTACAAGTATACATTAAATTATCTATAACAGTGGCTGCACCCGTTCCCCATTATCCTAGATAAACGTTTTTGTTTTTCTTTTTAATCTTAATTATTTGGTTTTTCAGATGCTGGAAAATGCAAACAACGCTGGGAATCTCTCCGTTCTCAGTACAGAAAATTTATGCGCAATACAAAATCTAAAACGTACGATGGCCAGCAGCCCAAATGGAAATACAGTGACCAACTGTCGTTTATTCATCCTCACATGAAGGACAAGAAGACCAACGCAGACGGTTCGGAAGATAACCAGGACGATATGGACGATCCGTTGCACGCGGAATCTAACGATTCTTGGCCCGAAACTAATATCGGCTTGGAAATCTCGACGCCGTCGTCATCGTCGACGCAAAAACGCATTCTAACCTTCGACGAGCTGCCAGAAGACAGTTACGGCGTCTGGAAATCCTTGGCTAAGAAAAGAAAATCGGCGTTGGCGGAGATGGCGAGTACTACACACGTGAAGCATGTGTTGGACGTAAAAAAAGATACCAGATTTGACGAGCTCGATTTGTTTTTCGATACGATGAAAATGACGGTCAAGAAGTTTACCATTTCAGATAAGTTGTTGGTGAAACGGAAAGTGTTCAACATCATCACCGAAATAGAGGAAATGTATGCGGACGACGAACAACTATGACAAAACCCTGACCCGTCTGTTCCCAGATCATTATCGCTATCTTATTTACCTCATATGTAACGGTAATGTACTCTTGCCAAATTAAACAGTTTTTTTTTCTTTTATTACTTACCACACACGTTTCACTATATGTAACAATCAAATAAATCTAAGGGGAAGACATTTAATTTATAACAATAAAAATTCATAAAATCATACATAATTACCAATAAAATTCGATATTATTTTAGTAATCCCTTGCTTCACTATGAAAGAAAAAAAAAAAAGCAATTTAATATTTTCTTAGATTTATTTTACGATTGTAGATTATTTTGATTGTGTTAATCTATTTCATTAAAAACTGTGTTAATAAAATGGTGTGACAACGTTTGTTGACATTCGTGTTTGAAACATTTTTTCCTTTTCGCATTCCGATAAAATACTATCGCATAACTCACAGTTTTAAAAACGTTGACGCATGCATTTTTTTTATTTGTACAGATTAGGTTTTATCCCTCTTTTATGAGAGATTAAAAATGCCGTTGTTACGTGACGTTTTTCTACGGACATTAAATGAAATCTACATAATTTATTATCATGTTAACCGTTTTTTTTTTTTTTTTCATTTGAGTAGCACGTTAGCGATACCAAACTAATCTCACCAGCTGTTGTACACAAAATAAATATGTGCGAAAACATTACATTTCCAACCCACCTAAACTAAACATAATATGAAACGTTTTTCAAATTGTGAATGGAACGAAGAATTTTTTGGTTTTACAATGTTTTTTTTTTTTTTTTTTTTTTTTTATACCAATAAGCATACTTCGATTTTCAAATATACCATCTTTTCTGAAAGGAAATATTCTCTGGGCAGTACTTTTTAGAGGTCATTTTAGAGGAAAATTCTCATTCATATTCGAGATAGTGAGGAAAATCTCGGTTTTTAGGTAAAAAAAGATTGAGATTAAAAATAAGGTTTTCGTTGGCGACAGTTTTTATTTATCTTTTGTTATTATTAAGTTTTTACTGTTTTTATTTTTTTTAAACAATCATTGTTTCCACGGAAACGCACATTATTGTAATCATTTTACCATAATATGATATGTACCATATACTGTATTATTGACAAAACAACAATATTAACTGAACTCCGTTCAGAATCGTTTTTTTCGTTAGCAACGGTTTATCTTTGCTTACAGATGTATATTAAATTCCCGTTTGTATCCTACTTTCCCAACTTTCCACCTATAATAGTGGTTGCACTCACTTGTAAAATATGTCCGTCTTTTTTGTGTCTATGTATATATTTTTTATTAATATATTTATTTACGAGTATTAACCATTTTAATAACTTTGTATGTATTTTGAATGTAATATACTATGTGTGTAATTTTTTTTGTTCATTATTATTATTAAAAACTGCTCTACCAAAAATCTGTCTTCAATCAAAAAACACCAAGAGATCTGTTTTATGACATTTTGGGATATGGTCGGTACATTGAAATTATTTATTGATTTTTCAAGCGGTTTTCATAATTGGAAAAACCCTTAGAAAACTTCAAAAATGAACTTCGCTCAGAATCGTTTTTGGGTAGCAACGGTTTATCGTTGCGTACGAATATAAATTAAATAACTTTATATATCGTATCTTCCCAACTTCGCACCACTCACAACAACTATAGCACATCCGTTCCCAGCACCAACACTCTCTTTATTTATTTTATTTGTTTTAACAACGATGTCTTTAATACTTACCGTCCAACGTGACTTATTTGTGTTGAACGTATAAGTATGGTTCGAAATCAAAAAGTTAATAAATTAAAAATTCTACAGACGAACGATTTTTAGAAAACTTGTCCGTAGAACTTACAACGAATATCACAATAATAAGAATAATAATATGACAAATGATAGAAAATTGTTTTTTTTTTTTTTTTGTATTATTTTTATTAATATTGCTAAACGCTGGAGCGAGAACTGCAGCAGTCAAGATCGATGTATAAATTATAAAACATAAAATAATACACAACTATATACAATTGGACATTTTTTTTTTTTTTTTTTTTAAAAAGAAAATCAATATTTATTACACGGGTATGTATAATTTGTATATGAATATATAGGTATTTATTATATATATATATATGTGTATACATGGACCGATCGTTAGGTATTTGTCGGTAATTACCGCGCGTGATACGGTAACCGTAAGTTAGGTTACCCGATAGTTGTGTGGTTCACGCGAGGTTATAGGGTAACACCGAAGTAATTTCGGTCGGGGTTAAAATACCGGAAGGAAATACCGGGGGCGCCTCGCGACAGAGGTTCTTCCCCGGTCTGGCGGTAGCGGTCCGCGCCGGCCCCGCTACCTACGGGCCACGTTTCAGGAGGTCTCCATGAACTCCACCGGAGGCGGCGTGTGCAGCGCCGAGGACGGCGACTCGTTGCCGTCGAACCGGTACTCCGCCGGCGTCCTGCTGGCCTTCCGCTTGCCGGCCTGCTCTATCCGGGTGTTCACGTTCAGCATGCCCATCTGGCCCAGGTAAACCACCTCGTTCACCAGCCGTTTGGCTATGATGACCGATTGCCGGTCCATTTGCCGGAGCTCGTTGGCCACGTACCGGCCGAACCCTTCGTAGTAGTCGGCCACCGGCGGTTCGGCCGGGTCGCCGCCCACGCCGCCCACAATTTGGGGCTCGTAAAAGTCCACCGGGAGCGCCGAGTACCGGCCGATTTTTCGCCGCCGGCTCTTCGGCCTTTTCCCGCCAATAACGCTGTTGTGGGCGTCAGCGCCGCCCATGACCATTTGCAAACTCCCGGTCGCCGACGGCGGCTGTTGGTCCGGTTCGGTGGAACACGAATCTCTGTCGTCCGACCCGGCATGGTCCTCGTAAACCAATATTTGAGCCTGCAATAGAAATCGTCACGCGATTAATAACCGTTTAAAAATATATAACATTATGTCAGTACATATGATGAAACGTAAATTCGACTTCCGAAATATCATAAAAAAAAACAGTATGCCTATAAACGACTAAAAAGTCGGCAAAATGTATTCGACATTTTACCGCGTCTAGAAAATGCTAATGTAAGTGTTTTGAGAAAATTTCGATTATTTACGATTATTTCTAACCGAATCACAACGAAAAATCAAAATTAAAAATAATAAAACATTTAATGCCGGAAATTATCCAGATTTTCTTACGTTTTTTCCCAATTATTCATAAAATAAAATAAAACCATTTTATTGCTTACCAAACTAGACAACATTCGAAAAATCTTTCAGAAAAGGCATTAAATTTGAATTTCGGAGCAAGATTTGTGATAGAAAACAAAAACCATACAATTTAAAACAACGAAATCGTTAACGCCGTAAATATTTGTTAGTTTTTCCCAATTATTATGAAAAAATTTACATCCACATCAATGCATTAATTAGATCCGAAATGTAACAAAAAAAAAGGTCTTTTATAATTTTTTCGTTGGAGCAAGATTTCTGATAGAAAACGTATTAACAGATACGCCTCGTATATTGTAAAATATTCCTCGACTCCGCACAGAATCTAAAGGAAACAAAGTAGAAATGGATAAATACAACTGCACGGTTTTCCACATTTTCTTCAACTTTTAAATTATTTTTGTCCACTTTAATTATCCCCTTATAATTACAGCACTTTCACGCTAATCTACTGCCCATTCAAGGGGAAGGTCCGTTATCATTCGGACAAATATGGTATGAGAACTATCACTGTCGGTTGTATATATTTTTTTTTTTTTTTATTATTGACCGACGACGATATTTTACAACCCACATTAAACTAATCGAATTTTCAAGACGTGCACATACAATTAAAATTATGTCTGCCTCGTCCGTCCGCTATACAAATCTATCATTTTGTCCCGATATTAACGACACTTTGCAAAGTACTCGACACTCAACACAAGAGGAATACCGCTGTTTACTTTTTTTTTATCCCGAAATTAAACCCTTAAGGGTGGCTAACACGGGGCTTTTGGTACGTTTGAAACGAAAATTGAAATTGTTACTGTTAAATTTAATGTTACTATTATTTATGGTTTACCTTGACGACATGGATGAAAAAACCGTTATTACTATTTAATTTGGTTGTTATTAAAAAAGGAAGTGCCCTTTTCATAAGATAAATTATCCGGCAAAAACTAACTGTAATGGTGGAGGAAACGGATTGATTCCGAGTAATCCATCTAGTAATAGTATAAAAAGCCGATTAAAGAAATCAAAATTTATTTTTTCTATAAAGCAAAATGTTTAAGATTAAATTATTGAAAACCTAAAATAAATGCAACTGTGATGGATTCTTTTTTTTTCCCCCCCGATAACAAAAAATAAACGTCGAACGAGACATGCGAGTTTTTCCCAAAATGTTTTTGATCCATAATGCGCACCGGCCTCTTAAAATAAAATGAAACGTGCGCGTTGTGGCTTACAAAGGCCAGATATGGGATGAAGAAAGTTAGACAAGTTCTGCAAAAAAAAAAAAAAAAAAAAAACAATTTATCTTTACAAAATCCATACTATAGATGGCGAGAAAAAAAAATACGCGAATACCGAAATTAATAAAAACCATACCTACGCGCAATAACGAAAAATATTATATAAAGTTTTCGTTAACGACAAACGCAACAAAAATCTAATAATAAAAAAAATTTTCGTTTAACGACCCAAACGATAAAGTTTTTTGTAAAAATATTATCAACGGTATACGAGTATATAGCCGAGGGGAAAACGTATAGAAAGTAATAAACTAATAAAGGAGAAAAAAACAATATACGAAACGTGTGATATTATTATTATTTTTTTTTTTTCATTTTCAGTTAAAATAATATAAAACAAACTGAGTAAAAAAGTCTTTATAAAAAACACGATTGCGTGTACAATATAATACGCCTTTTTTTTTATAGGTTCGTAAATTTAATATGCGAAAACGGCGACAAAGGTAAGTTCCCTCGCATTTTCTACTCCCTCCCCTCATCCTATAAAAGGTATTGTTTATTCTGTCTAGGCGGTTGTCATTCCGGAATCGAATAATCAACGATGTTTGGTCAACTGATATCCACACAGTCAATGTTATCATTGCAACGTGAAATAAACGGGGCAAGAGTCTTCTTGGGATGGGTGGGAGTTAGGTCGGGTTCACTTGGGTGGGTGTTGAGTCGTTCAAGTCTTGACAAAATTCCACGAACTGAAAACAATCGACGGCATTTGATTAAAAATACCGGAAAATGAACTAAACAGGAAAATATGAGTTGACAATTCCAAAAAATGACCTTAAAAATTGCATTTTATTTTTTTTTCGTTACATTATACTTGCAGAATAGACCGAAGAGTGCATAGTATTTATCATACTGTACTCGAACTACCAAAGAAAATATCTCAAGCGAGTACACCGACTGATCCGTTTAGTTCGGTTCAGTTACATAACGATTGAGAGATGATTAAGATCTATGACCATAGATAATATCAAATCGGTGATTTCCGTTCAGTTTGGCCGTGGTCCGTTGGACAGGCGATTTCACTTGTCCGGGGACACGATGATGTGCCGAACAGTGGACGAAAATTAAAAAAAAAAAAAACTAAACTGATTGGATACAGTATGCTCGCTTCTGCAATCGTCTTGCATTTTTTTATATTTTGATTGTAACGAATAATTTATCATAGTTTTACTTTTTTTTTTTGTTTAATAAAAATGTTCCGATTATTGTTCCGTTTCGTGTACTTCAAAGTTGGCAGTTGATTTTTACCGGATTGCGGAAGATAAAAATAATAAATAAACGGGGTCCATAAAAAAATTAAAATAAAAAGTCTTATCGCAATATATAGCAAAGCTTAATTATTGCGTCCGAAACCTGATATAAATACGTAGCTACCGATTCATTCATTGTTATAAGTTATTACTAAAAAAAATTAAAAACTAAAGTGTAATTCAACGCGAGAAATTCAATTTGTTTTTCTTTGCTGGTTCTCTAGTAAATTTATAGGAAATTTTAGGAAACTCGCGGAGAACGGATTACACGCACGAGATCTTCGCAATGAAAATCTGCCGTTTACTTGTGTTCGGTACTTGCTCTTTCAAAAAAATTAATTTTTAAAAATAACGCCTCACTTGGTTTTATTTATGTTAAACCAAAAGTCGTAATCAAATTGATTGCCAGTTTTTTTTTTTTTTTTTTAAATAACAGTACTCTCCCGATAGGATATTTATTGGGAATTATGATACGACGATAATCTGTGTTCGTCAAATTAAATGAAATATACATTTTCGTTTTGATTTTAAATTCAAATTATTATTAACGAACCGAAATGACAGGCCGCAAGTTGCCGGTCGCAGCTTTAAACCATGCGAATATTTTTCACTTGCTTGGTATAGTCCATTTGAATCATTTGCCGAAACATCCAAATACTTTTCCAAAAAGTTGTTATTTTTTTTTTTTTTTAAATTTCTTCGGTTCAGTATTCCAAATTATCAACAATACATGCGTATCTTTTATAATAACATGATAAAAGATACGGATTTTTCACCCGGGGTAATATGTTTGGAAATAAAAAAAAACATTATAATATTATATTTATATAACAGTCATTATTGTTCTTTTTGTCCTTTTCGGTCGGTTAACGATAAAACGCTGAACGGTCTAATGCGAAATCCCCTTTAAAGGAGAGGCAAAATAATGTTTTGTTTTTTTTTTTTTGTCAAAAACGTTAAAACCGGCCGTCCCTTCACTGCCGTAATGACACCGTTGCACGTACACGAAACCCTGTACATCATACCCTTGTCATCCCTTGTATACACTGTTTCTCGCCCCTGTACCGTCCAATCAGACTGACGCGAATAAACCGTCCCGCCGGATTAGAATCTCCGCAGTTTCAGACGTGTCTTAATGTATACCCCGAACCGTCCTCTAGGAGCGAACCGCGCGAGTTAGATTAATCGTTATAATATACACAGGGTGTTTCGAATTCGATGTGACAGTTGTGAAACACCATTATGAAATAATTGTTATTATTATATTTCACCGGCCTACGTGAAAGTTTTTTAGATTTATTTGAAAAAAATAAAAAAAAAAACAATGGCGAGTTATTCGATATATTTACTATGTCATTTTTTTTTTTTTTTCTATTGATTTGAAAACGGGACGTATGAGGGATAACTTTTAAAATTTAAATATAATTTTAAAATGTTTTCAATCTTTATAAATTTACAAAAAATTGTTTTAAACATTTGAAAGGTAACCTCAATGACTTTTAACTAATCCTGTCTAACTAATACTGTCCGATACCTATTTGAATGGAAGGGGTATACGGCCGTTTTTACGGACGCATAATATGACTACGCGGGTACGAGTATGGGAAACTAAATGTCTAATTTTTTTTTAATTGACGAAAAAAACATTCTACAGCCCACGTTCAAAGCTTCAAATAGACTTTTTTTTAAAAAAAAAAAAACCGGATTATTTGAGTTTTCGATTAAAATATTGAAAAAAATGAATTTAATGCAGTAGGAAGTCTTCCGATTTCCAAGTTATAATCAAAGCTAGCTAGGCCATAATCTACGATGCATAAGAGTTTTTCCCGTGAGGCATGTTTTGAGCCGAAAATCGCGCTGGATCCTTAACGGATTTTAGCAGGTTGTTCGCGACACCTCAATAATATCGAAGGAGCTAAACATGTTTTAACAATTTTTTAAATATCGAATAATAATTATTAGACACATTAGCAATTATATAAAGACGATATATTATCATCGAAAACGTATAAGTTCTAGTTTGAATTTGAATACGAAAATATATGTGAAATGCATTTTAGCGGATTATCTACCGATACGTTTATATGGTTCCGCAAATCGGTCACATTGGTCGTTTGAAAAAAATAAATACGATATATTTTTTTAGTGAAATAAACTGTCACGTAAAATATGGAAGACCCTGCAGTGTACGTAAAATGTTATTATTATATTGCAGGCAACGTCCCGCGGGAAGCAATTGGCGTAACGAGAAAACAATTTATTTATGAAAACCTAGGTAGTATCCGAAAGATATTTGAATAAACGCGCATTGCATTTCGAAATATACTATAGTAAGAGACAACGGATCGATCACATGAAAACATTTTATCAGAAAAAAAGTACCTGTATTAATTTATTAATCATTTTTTAAATGTGAACAATATATAAATAATACAGGTGTACAAGAGGCGTATTCAAACATTTAAACAACGAGTATATGTAGTTTTACTGGTTTCGAATGCACTTTAACCTTAAAAAGGTTGATAATGTTTATGCGTGTTTTACAACGGAAATTGTAAAGGAGGCTATATTGGGTAATTTAATTTTTTTCTGTACGCAGCGATACATCGTTTCTTGCAAAAAAAAAAAAAAAAACAATTCTGAGCAGATTATTATTAGTCGTACTTTTTGTTGCCAAAGTAATCCAGACATCAACAAAAATTATACGAAAAAAAAATAGCCAGTTTTTTCCATTCATTGAGAAAACTACGAAGTAAACTAAAACAATTAACTTTTCAATGATTTAACTAGACCGACTATAATTCTACAAGATAAGTTCCTACAACGTTTTTGATTGGGGCACGGTTTTCAATAGAAAAACTGTTTACAGACACAAAAAAAAAAAAAACAACCAATAATACAATTCTCGCTTCGTTCAGAATCTAAAATTGTAAGTTAAATGAATGTTCTAATTTTTCCTGAGGGCGGACGGGTATCAAATTTTGAACCCGATGGACGTGGATTTTATGTAAGTACCATACTCAATAAGTACTCTTTATATATATTGACTCCCAATGGAAGTCTTCTGGTTTTTTTTATACTTATATATGCCACGTAACAGTTTAAGAGGACGCCACATTCGCGTGTGTTTTAAAAATTAAAACACCGAAAAAAAAATCGACGTAGTTGCAAAGTTAATAGTTTTTACTTCTAAGTCGAATAACTCTATGTACGTCAATTGAATATTAAAACTAACATACAATTTGACTAGCCGAACGAAAATTCGCTACATCGTGCGTTTGTAATGCATAGACAGCACCGCATCCGGGTGAGGAGATCAATATCGTTGAAAAATACAATTAAAATTAATATACATTCATATCATGTGTCCCCCCTACCCTGGATTTTCAAAGATGCACGCTATTGGTACACAAATATCGATACTTGTTTTAACAGTCGCAAACCAACGGTATAGGGTTTTAATGTTGACGAGAAAAACCGTTTTGAACTAAACTTAATAAGATTTAACGCTGTAGCGCGGAGTGACTAATACATGGGTATATCGCCTGTCGCAACGAAAAAATGCCGTATCTCACTTTTCACATTATTCAGGGCGAACAAAACAAACTTTCAAATTGAATTTCTCATACCGTTTTCAGTTTTAAAAAATTAACGTCTAAAAATGTGAGTAATTGTAGAATTTACGACGCCATAATATAATAAAATATTATTTTTCATTTTTCTAAAAGAATCATATTTTCCGGATTTTTAAACGGCTACTACTTTAACAAACAGATATTTACTCACTGAAAAGGTCGTAAGTATAAACGGTTATGTTAGTCTATTCGTCGTATCAGTTCGTAAAACCGATTTTTTCGGCTATCAATATTTCAGTACGTTTTAGCTTTTTTTACGAGCGATACCGACGGAAATTCTATATCGGACGGCGGTATTAACTGTATAAAATGTATAAAAACCGAGATACGATATTTTTCGTTGCGACCGGCGATAAAACATTTAGTAGCCATATAATATGCAAGTATACCTCGTTATCTTCGTCGCTGTTATCCGGAAAGGTGCGGTTCAACTGTGCCCTGTCTTCGCCTTGATGTTGATCGTTTAGGAACTCCAGTGATCTACAAGAACGAAAAAAAAAATTGGAAATGATAACGTCATATCATTTTATAATACCGCGCCCCAATCGGCCGTAAAAAGTATTCGCGGTGTTCGCAGAGTGTGTGTGTGTGTGTGTGTGTGTGTGTGTGTGTGTGCTATGTGAGTGTGAATGTATAATATTATCGTAAATGTGTGATACCTACTTGTAATACCACAGTGTCGGTTCGTAAACTCCGCCGCATTTCTTTATGAACGTTTTTCTATGCACTTTTCTGAATTCCCGCAAGTAACACGTCCTCAGATTGGCTATTTTGCGTTTTAAATCTTCCATCGTACAGCTTTTGTTGTACCTGTACCCAAAACCACGCGTCATAGCGCATCAGTCGTCGTTATATTATACGCATACACGAAATATTATCACGAGTTCAATTCGCGTGCGCAAGTCAAATGCTGCGAGCATAATGTATTATTAATAAGAGGATAATAACGGAAATGACGAACATGCTCTAAAATATAAGTATTAACATTATTATTAGCCGGCTTCATTAATACTCATGTTAATCATGCATTACTAGTACTGGGGTGCAGTGCCCCTGTCCGTTTCGCTCGCCAACCCTCTTATTGCATGAACGGTTACGCGTAAATAATATATAAAATAGGCATTAAAAAGAAATAAATATAAACTCCTTTAAATATAATACAGAGTGGTTATTTCATCACGAACCGGCTATTTTTTTTTCGGAAGATTTTAAGTAAACTCGAATACCTTTTTTTTTTTTTTTTTATCGAGAAAATAATTTAATTATTTTAATACGGGATCGTTTAAGCCTTATTTCAACACTATTTTTAATTTGTACCCTTTTGTCCATATACCTCAAATATGTGTACGCTTTTAATTTTCAAATTGTAACCTCCCCCCCCTTTTTAAGACAAATTCGAATGTAGAATAATTTTCAAGAAATTGTGTAGGTATGACACTAATAAAAACCGTATTTACCGTTTATAAGTTATAATTCATAAAAATAATAAGTCCGATATTAGTATTATGCATATGAACATTTCCAGAAAAATATACTAAATATGAATCTGTGATTCAAAAGGGGTTGCTATTTAAAAATCCAAAATAGATGCTCCTTCAGGTATTAGGACTAGGGGTGAAAAATTAAAAATAATGTTTAAATCAAGTCTAAATGATTCTATAACGATATAAACAGAAATAAAATTCACATAAAATCCTCCGAAGACATTAACTGATGGTTCGTGATGAGCGAATCGCCCTGTAGAGAAAATGCAGTAAACATTTATAAAAACATGTTCGTGTGTAAAAAGTAGAACGCATCATGCATTATAATCGCATGCTTTTTTATTTCGTGGTACAAAATCCTTCGGCGTTAACCTTCCATTTTAAATACCGTTCTCACATTACATTATAAAATATGATAAACGATTAATATTTAGTTTAGCTATAATTCCTTTAGGCAACATAAATAAATTATTCAAATATGTGGTGTTTTATTTGTCGGTTTTTTTTTCTTTCAAATTTTCCACAATTATTAATAATATATGTTTAGCATTTACAATTAACAATTTTTAAAAATATGATTCTATCAGTTTTAATTATTGTGTTAATAAAGGGCCCGTGAATAAATTGTTATTTTACTCAAAACATGAATTTCCGGAAAAGCTCTCGTGTCTCGTAGATGTATCCAATTTAGAACAATTTTTCATGGTAACAAACTGTTTAATCGAAATACTCATTGTAATCTTCTCTACACAATGGCACCGTGGAGTTCGATGGAACTCGTTACGAATAGAATATTTGGTAAAAAAAAAAAAAAAAATGAGAAAGGTAGAATATTTAAGGAAAAAGAAATCATTTTGATATTAATAGTTTAAAATTTCGATAATATTTCGTTTAGTTAGTATTTTTTTAAAAATATTAATTTGATAGGCAAATAACAAGCCGTTGAAACTTAACAATTACACTAACCTATTAAAAAATTACGTTATATTAAAATAAGTTAAACATAAAAAAAAAAAAAATAGAAAAATAAAATGTAATAACAATACAAAATAAAAAAATCAATTTAGCTAGAATATTCGCAAAAAAACGACGACAACTGCACAATGATTTCGACGCAAAAGTCCCTTTATAATTATACTATTATTATCATCATTTTATATTTTTAGTGATAATAATAATAATACCCATTATGAAAAGTATCAGAAGACAATATTTCGAAAGAGTTCAATCATATTGCGATAAATCGCGCGCATTTTTTTTTTTTTTTTGTAAATTCCGGTAAAAAAAATCCTTAAATATTTCGTACCATTACGACGTAGGCACACGGGCGTAAATAAGAGGGAGGCTCGGGAGGGCTTAGGCCTCCTGGAGCCATCTCAAATCCTTCCTAAGATATTTCAAATATGCATAAGTGATCTTTGTTGTTGACAAATTATACGTAATTCACAATATTTGAACCCGCGGCAACAGCCGTACATATTATAACGATGCACGAGTGACAGTGTGTACGGTACGTTTTCGTTGGTTTGAACGTTCCAGCGTTCCGTAAACCACGGCCAAATTATAACGGCACGCCGTCCAGACCTCGTCGTTCCGCGACCGCGCGGTTCAATTACCAAAATTCCCGCGGCGTCGCCCAAACGTACGGACATCGTTAATAATTTAATTACGTACGGAATACGCGTGTGTAACAAACCGACGTTTTGTTATCTGCATTTTTCCACTTTCAAACATATTTTTGCGTTTATCAGTACTCGGACCGTTGCGTTTGAAGACACTATTTACGTCCACGCGTGGGCGGGAAGTCTGGAAGGCGTAGCATTCGAGTAATTTAATTTGAACACTGAAAGCAACGACAGTTTTTTTTTTGTATTTTACAAAAACGCGGTTCTGAGCTCTCGGTAAACTAGTGCGGTAAGAGCGTTCGGGAACGTAGACGAATTCCGCGTATTTCAAGATACGGCGTGACAAAACCGGAGCATTTCTGCTGGCCGAAAACGGAATCCGTATAGAAAACGAACTAAACTACAACTAAAACGAATTATTATTCACTGCATTTACAATGTACAAGCCGCGTCGTATATTTTTGTTTTTGCATTCTCGTTTCGCCGTAATATATTGCAGTTGAATTATTTCCAACACTTTATTAGCTCCGATTGCTTCGAACATTTCACAATTTAGCGGACAACTACGCGCCGCAGTTTCGGACGACAATACGGATAAAATAAAAACCCAATGATGAACCAAAAATGTTTGTTTTTTTTTTCGAAGGCGCAACTTTGTATTTTATTTGTTTGGGTGTGACAATGCCATTGAATTTCAAGTACGGTTTTAAGTGAAAAACGCAATTTGTATTATTTGTTCAGTTTATTCAATCATCAGAACGCAATAAAGAACAAAAATAAAGACCTCGGAACATTAACCAGGTATCTCCGTATTATGGTGAAAATCACCTTTTGCACATGAGTTACGGAGAAAAAAATTGCATGTCCACTGGTAAAAAATTATTAACAACTTTAAAAATCTTAAGTTAATTAAATAATTATTTTTAAATAGCATTCTTCATATCAAATACATTACTTTTATTTGTCGGAAATACCTACGTATATTATCTTACCGCGCAACAACAAGATAACTTCGATTTAAATTTTTTAATTAGAAAATTAGATTTTCACCCAAACCGCCGAGGGAATAATTGTATTAGGACTTTAATAAGAACATATTATATTTTCTAAAGGTTTGAAACAAAATTTTGATTATTTAAAATTGTTTTGTTCATCCTGAAAAAATGTAAACACAAGAGATATTCGGTTGTTGTTCTAAGGTATTATCCTACTTAATGTTATAAACGTGAAAGTTTGTGAGGATTTATGGATGGATGGATCCAGTTTGTTGTTCTTTCACGCAACAACAACCGAACGGATTTTGATGCATTTTGGTATACACACAGACGTGACCTCGGAAAAAAAACATAGGCTACTTTTTGTCATGAAAATAAAACGTGAAAGAGATGAAATAGATGAAAGGCTGTGAAAGGTTTTCGGGTATTTTCGGCACGAAAATGTAATTATTTAAGATTGAATTATGGATAACCATAGTAACACGGATAAAATGATAAAATAATAACAAGAAATAAAAATGCGGTAACGACTCGAGGTAAAGAGTCTAACCTAACCGTCTACCGGTACCTGTTATCGGCTTGAAATAGGACGGGGCCACCTTGGTAACATAAACGAAAAAAATAAACGAAAAAAAACCATGCGCTGCACAAGGCGGGCAAGTGAAAAGTGAAAACGCGCGGAACGTCGTCTCCGAATTTCCGCATTTTCTACTCGGTGTGTCCGGGGATCGGCTGTCCGGAGTCGTACCGTAGGGCGTTGCATGGTTTCGGGCCGTGAATAAAACAATCGCACGAAACGTTGGCCGACGTGACGGTTCCGGCGCGGCTCCACACGCCCGCCGAGACATCCTCATTCGCCGCCCGCCCGACGTCATTCCCCCCGCGGAACCCGCCGACCCGACGGATGTTCAACGAAACAACTAAAACCGACCGCACGCATGTTAGACGGATTTATCGTTGAAAAAAATTTCGATCCGATTTCGCGTCGATCGGTATTTCGGGTAAACGGTACAGCGCGGTTATAGTCGCGCAGTTGTGTTTACGATTCTGAAACCTCAATAACCCCGACCGTCTCGTGGGAAATCGGCCGTGAAAGCGCTACGCACTCGCGCAGATAAAATTTCAACGCGCGCCCGCAATGCCGGGGAATTCGCGTTATCTGTATGCGGTACGACGGCGCGCGGGCGACGGCGGGAGAAAACCGTACGCCGCGCGATCGGATGGAAAACACGTCGTTGGGTAAACATCAACGCGCCGTTGTTTCGTCGATTTGTCAACGTGTCCGTCAACGACACGACGACGCCGGGCACGCCGATACCGCGCCATCGAATTCGCTGTTTTTCCGCGGGGCGTTTGCGGGCGCGCGCGTCCGTCTGGAAGGCGCGTCCCGGGCGTCGTATAAATGCGTTCGCCCCCGCGACGCCGAAAACGACACATTCGGCGGGATGACGAACGACGGGACGCACGGGGGGGGGNGGGGGGGGGGGGGCGAACTTTCTCGCGTACAATAACGGCGGTGTGGAAAACTCGGTTCGAGACGGACGATCGAACGGCGGGTACCCGTTATTTAACGTCGGAAAATCGACGTCGTTCCGCGCAGGCGACAAAAAAAAAAAACTGTTCGAAACCGTCCGACCGATTAGCCGTTCGTCCGGTTTTTTCCCGAGGTTTCCCAATCGTCGCGAAAAGCGAAACTACGTCGGATCCCCGTCAACGCACCGACTAGATTCGAAACGAAACAAAAAAAAGGAATTTCGTCGAATAACGAGGTGATAGTGCAGTAGACGGTCACTATCGAATGTAAAATTACGTAAACTCGTTTAATTCGTATCTGCGCGACAAAAATAAAGGAAAAAACACGTACCGCGGTGAAACCGAATACGCATTCCTCTAGCGAGGGAGCTATTGTTTTTTTTAACCAAGACGTTAATTCTTTTTTTCTTCTAGGCTGCGGACACGTTTTTTCCGGGTAAACTTGCCCCGATTTTTACGTGTAGCGACTTTTCCGAAAACTCGAGTTGTCTGGATGGCACTTTAAAGAAATCGTTTTTATCATTTTCGACGCCATTTTTTAAATAAAAGCACTCAAGTGGGAAAAACCGTAGGGCATCGTACAATTTCACGATTTCATTATTTTGTAAAAACACGGACGACGTTGTCTACCGGAAAAAATAATTTAATCGAAAAACCCCACAATCGCGCCTTTTTTCGTTACCTTTTTGATTTACTCCATCGCCAAAACTTTCGAGCCACTTTTGAGTTTTTAAAGAATTTTAATTTTTGTTTTTTTGTTTTTTTGCTGTAATTCGGTCATAACTACACGTATAGACTTGAAACTTGGTAACATTACTTATATCGGACTTTACCTAGACGTGGTAAAATTTTAAAAATCATCGGACGACTTTTTTTTTTTTTTTTTTTTTTTTTTACGAGCATTCAAAATTTTAATTTTAATAAAAACGCGAAAATATGCACCGCCGTCATTGTATAAGTAAAAGAAATAGCTAAAATACGAAATGATCGAAATTCGTTGCATCACGATTGTTATTTGGCCGAAGAAAAACTTCGTTGTATCGATTCGTGCAAAGATTCTCGACCTTTTGGGATCCAGACCGCCTTTTAACTATCGCCCGTAGATCACCACTGTATAATTGGAATATACACACGAATGTGTACAGCATGCGCCGTGGAATTATCGAAAACATTCGCGCCCCCCCTTGAAATACTGTCGCGCCTCGCCGTGGAGGCACGCCCCTCAGGTTGAGGGCAAGTGGATCAACCAAACATTCGGTTTTTCGTTAAATCGCGAGAGGACGACAGTCTCGTCGGTCACACCGAGATTTTCGCCGTGTCCGCGAGCCGACTGCGCACCGTGAAAGACGAGTCGAGGGGTCCTCCGCGTCCGCCGCCCTCGCGTACCTCGCGCCCGTCCCTCGAAGTCGGCGGCCGCGCGGCAGTACGCGGGAGACGCGCGCGGACGGAAACGCAACGAGTAACGTTCGCGGCCGGCGCGATACATTATCGTAAGCCCGCGCGGCGGACGGCCGTCATCGATTTTCGGCGACGGGGATGGTGGAGGGAGGGAGGGGGGTGGGGTGGTGGGGTGGTGGTGGTTGGCGACGGAAATCGGCGGTGCGCGCACAGCGACAGCGTGTCCGTCCGCGCGCGCGACAACGGCGGTGCGAATGTGCGCGCGGTGCCCCGGGTGCGGACGACGGGGAAAACGGACGCGGTTCTCGAAAGAACGGCGGCCACGGCCGCGGACGCGCGCACGGACCGCGCGAAGGGCGGAAAAATCGTTAGCGCCGGCGCGCCGGCCGTCCGTTACGTCACGCGACACCACAACGTGCAGGACCGTCCGGATATTGGCGATTACGATTACCGGATACGGAACGCGGTGTTTTAAACGCCCGGGCGGCCGTTTTTTGTGCGAGTCGCCGCGCGAAAATCGGACGGCCCTGCGTGACAAACAGCCGACGGGGTGTAGGGCCCCGTCGTCGTCGTCGTCGTCGGTTTCGGACGCGGGAATAGGTGTCCGGGGCAAGGCGGCGCGCCGGTAATCGGTTGCCGGCGGCTTTTTCCCCGTGTACTCGGGGTATGTTTTGCGGAACGAACGGTGGGGGGGGGAGGAGGAGGAACGGTCGGCGGTTAATGCGCGACGCCCGAAAGTTCGGGATTTCTCCTTTCCCACGTCCAAACCCTGCGTTTTATCGATATTTGTTCCCGGTACATTTGTCTTCGAACGTAAAAACAGGCGGCTTCACCGTTTTCGGTCAAAATACACCTTTCCTGTTACAATATTTACGATTAAAGACCGGATGTACACGCGTTTGAAAGTTTTAAACGTGCACTTAAAAAGTACAAAATACGCAAAATTGTTTTTGACAATCACGACCGTTCATTCGTTGTAAAATCATAAAACCAAAACATTATTGATGGAAAAAAAGACGTGGACGCGTTGGCATTGTGTAGTGACGAACACAATGTTATGTAAAATGGACATGGTTTCATAATGCGTTGACAATTGCCGAATGTACACTCCGAACCACAGCGGTCAAAACTGTCAAGTCCGTAAAGTACGTTAACATAATGTAGATGAGATAAAAATATACGACAGGAAAACCAGTATGTAATTGAATCGGACGCCTACCTACCACCAACCAGTGTGCGGAAACGTAATGTTTTATTATTTTTAAAAATACTTTCAATGTTTGTGTTGTGGAACAAATTAATGTATATAATAACTGTATACACGATTGAAAAAAAAAACGAATCAAAACATTAAAATGTATACGTAATACGCGAAAACGTGCGTTTTCAAAACACGGGAAACGAAAATTTGCAATATTATTTATTTAAGTGTGATCGACGCGAATCCATTCACTGCGTGTAATCGCTCATAAAAATACCGAACACGGATTCTGCGCGAAATCCGGTCCTTATTTATCATCGTATATTACAATATATACGATAGTTATTGATTGGCTAATTTATACCGATTCATTTCACGATTTTTTTATCGAACTCAATGGAAATTAGAAGTAGCGACAAAGTAAATAAAACTCAACGCGTAAAAATTAGAAGTGACAACATAATAGAAAAAAATAATATCGTAATTCAAAAAAATGACAACGAACTCGAATAAACCGTTATGGATTTTTTAAACAAACATCATCGCGTAATTGTAAAAATAAAATTGAATTCACGTGCATGTACTCGATACTCAGATATTCATTAGTCATCGAACCGATTGCAAATTATTTTACTGATTTCATTCGCCTTGTGCGACACACACACACGATAACACGTTCCGTTTCGTTACAATTCAGTTTATTTGTATTATTCGTTCACGGTACCTAAGTTATGCGTGCAGCGTGGATATGCGCAATCGTTTTGATCGTTGAAAATCGCATTTTTTGCGCGTTTTGATTCACAGACATTCTCATAAGTGTGTACGTTGTTAGTGTAATGTTCGAGGAAACTGTACTGGCCGAGAACGGAAGGGCGGGCGGGTTTCGATCGAACAGCGACACCGGCCGAAGTGTAAAAGTGTGAACCGGTACCTTTTGGCCGAAAAATGGGCCGCCCGTAACAATACACACGCACACACACACACACACACACACGACACTCCAACCAGACAATTCTCATTGGCATAAGCGCGCGCAGACTTCCCGGCCGGACGCGGCCAAATCTCGTCTGACGCGCCCGCCCGCCGCAAACGGAATTATTATCGAAATTTCCCGTAGGAACCGCGAAAGCGATCCGACAAACGCAAACGGCGTTCTTTCTGTCGTTACGACCGTTCGCGCGATTCGTCACGATCAATAACGCGGATTCAAGGAAACATTAACAAATACAACGGTTAAAAAGACACACGACGCGCGTGAAATACGCACCAAACGTACAATGTGGCATTTACAATATTGTCGATTAGTGTTAACCGAAACGACGCTCAGATTCGAAAATAAATGCAAATGTTTATTAATTGTTCTCAGACAAATGTCGGCGTTTTGTCATACGCCCACGTGTCATTTAGTATGTCGCGTTACTTCGTAAAAATTACTTTTCGTTACGATTGCGTTAACTCGAACGAAATGAAATGGAATCACTACCGCGTTACCGAAAAAGTAATAATCCGAGTAAATTATTTACTATAACACTGTGTTGCCGTGAAAACAGAGACGAAAGTAGACGAAATTAACCGGCTAAGGTAACGTAATGAAAAATAGAGACACCTATTCCAAAACCTGTTTTAACCAGACCTGTTAACCGACAAAGTTTGAGTTTTCAATACACGGCTAAAAAATGGCTAAAACGTTTCGAACATTTTACCGCGAACGAAACGAAAAAAAGGAAATATAAATTTTCTGTCCGAATTTCAAGTCTCTGCGGACACTTTGAACCGAACCGCGATGAAAAACAAAATTGAAAATAATAAATTACGTAAATTTGCCTACGTTTTTGTTCCCCGGCTATTTTGAAAACCACTTGGATAATCAAGGAATCATCATTCCAAAGTACCATTTCTTTCGGAAAAGCTATTACGGAAGAGACGATCGGAGCGAGATTTCTGCATGCAGCAAAGTTGTTTACAGATTAAAAAATAAACATCGAGGCGAAACCAATACGTTCCTCGCGTCGTCCGGAATATCGAAAAGAAAAACCCCTCCTAAAATCGTGTCTCCGATCCGGCGCCGATAATATTGTAAACAACGGCCACTAGAGTTCCGTGACGCGCGTGAAAATTATTGTCATTACAAAGGTCGTCCGCAGCTGCCGCCACCCACGTATCGCGGAGCGCGACGCCGATCGTACGCCCCACACATCGCGTTTACCGTCCGCCCCACCCGACCCCCGTCGCATCCCTGCACGACTACCGCGGTAACGGTTACGATAATACACCGCGTTACGTGTCTAATAATAACGGCAACATCAACAGCAATAATAACAATAATAATAATAATAATAATATCAATAGGTACGAATATATTATTGCGCATTACGTTTTGACCAGCTGCAACAGCGACTCGTACGCCTCGGTTTTCTTTTCTTTGTTCTTGTAGTCGGGGTCCTTGATCCTCCACAAGCACGTGCACGACTTGTACTCTTCGATCAGCTCCAATATGAGCTTCCTCTCCATGGCCACGATCATCGGTTACCGGGTCGGTATTCACCGCGAATCCGACCGACCGGCCGTGGCGTGTTGCGCGTTGCCCACCGTACGCGCGTCGCAGCCGTCGCCGCCGTGGTTGCCGTATCCGTCGGGTCGCGAAAACACAGACGGGCCAACGGCGACGGATCGTGCGACTGTACCGACCCGCGACGACACGACCGAACGGCGACGCAACGTCAGTGTCGCGGCGGTCAGACGGTCACGTGCGCGCGTCGAACACTGCTACCACCGTCGCCGGCGACAACGACGCGACGACAATACGACGATCGGTCGGCCACCGATTTGTCGTCGACATGCGGTTGGCCAACCTGCCGGCCGCGACACGCGTGGTGTGCACCGGCCCCCCCCCGCCAGCCCGCGCGCGAGTCGCCATCGTATTCGCGCGTGTTCCGCGATCGACCGCAAGTTTCGCGCAGATTACCCGTTATCTGTGTTAACCGTGTTGTGTCTACGGCCGTGCGCGGTCGCGTTCGAAAACATTACCGACGACAATTTACGTATTCAACGCGATAACAATACCATTACCAAATATTGTTACCGCGATAATCGTCCACCGCCGACGTCACCGCGGCGGATCGCGATTATTACACCCGACGCTATCCGCGGTCCGTGACTTACGGATTCACGGGGAGTGGTCCAAAAGACACCGATATATATCGTTTCAATAAACCGCCGTTTGAAAACGAAAAATGCATCTATCAATCGATACATTTGAAATACATGATATGAATGTTCAGGGCCCCCGTCCCTCTAGAAAAATGTTGAAAACCCGCCAAAGAGCAAGTCGATACCCGCGTGATTTCAAAAGCCGCGCCGATAGGTAATGTCATATCGTCATTGCCGTTCACGTTCTATCCTTTATCTACTTCGGTTACGGTGCTTGTTTTGCCACTGGGTCTCCGGCGTGATCGCGTTGGCATCACACGTTGATTCTTGTCGTGGATATCGTTGATAACTTTTCATTAAAACGGCCGCGTAACAGCATGCTATTCTCTGAATGATCCACGCCCAAATTCTCAAATCCATCAAGGAATCAAGCGTGGAAATAGGACAGGGTCTATTCACGAAATCCAGTCATCCAGCAGCGGACCCATTACCGTATCTATCGTCACAGCTCCCGGCAGACTATCCACGCCAAAACGAGTGTCGTATACGGCGTGCTGCATTCTGAGTTCTGTTTTCTGTAATTGTCCATCGTGTTAGTAAGAAACGAGTTCCTTTTCAAATATAGGAACGAGGAACGTGAAAGAATACAGTGTAGTGCCTAGGCCTTCCTTACGGGGGAGGGGTATATGTTTTTATTCGTTCTTAAATCCGAAAATTCCTTAAAAAAAATTACGTCACAGCTATAAAACTTAAATTAATATTAATAGTCTTGAATTGGAGTCTTCTTTAGTACATAAAAATAAGAAAATATTTTATCTGTATATTAAATAAAAGAGAAAGCTGACTAATCTATACACGCACAACTTAAACCACTGGACGGGGATCGGGTTGAAATACGGTATACATATAGCTATTATGATGTAGGCATCCGCTAAAAATAATTTTTGAATATTCAACCCCTAAAAAAGGTAAAATAGGGAATTTATGTATCTGTTTTTAGTACGAATATATTATTATTTATTTATTTATTTATTTTTATTTCACCCTGGGTTACCTTGGTGATACGGATGAAATAATAAAAAAATTGGACGGGACACAACTGGTCACAACTATTTTCTGTTTCGACAAACACACAATGAACAAGTAAATTATGAACTATGAATTATGTATTATGATTGTTAAGTAGATAAGTTCGAAAAACGTTAAAAGATATTTGTTAGATGTGGACACAGCTTTAGATTAACATGAAATATTTATATTATATTTTTAGATTATGAGTGAAATAATGCATTGGGTTAACTATCATGTGTGTGTTTTTTTTTTTTTTTTTTTTTTTTTTTTTTTGCAACGACTGGATTGTATAGGCACATTTTTGTAGAAATTTTGATCTAGTTGAATTTTGATTTTCCTTGTAGTTTTCCTAATAAATTGGATATTTGGTACCTATAATTGTTGTTGATTTCTGGATTTCCTTGGTATTTTGTCTCATTTTGCCAAACAATAAGAGAAAAACACGATTGATAATATTCTGCTTAAAATCATTTTTTTTTATTAGCAATGGTTTATCGTTGCGTACAGATATAAATTAAAATACTCTATATTGTATATCTTCACTTCCAATTTATTCAGGTGGTATCAGTCATTTTTTTACTTGTTTCAAAAAAAAAAAGTGTCGATATTTCGTCCTTAAATAATATGGTCAGTCTACAGTACCTGATGTTTTTAGTCCGAGCATTGCTCGATAGTTTTCATTCACCTACCCGGGGCAAATATTTGCTTTTGAAATATGAATATTCGTGTTCTCGTTGAAACATCTGTCGACGACACATGGCTGATAATAATTATTCTCAGCAGTGCTCGCGATCGAAATTCCATCGTCCAAAGGGTACATAAATTATAATATATTCATACTAACACATTATATTACTAGGTATACTGGCATTATTTCGCGGACAGTATGCAAATGTACGTCTGAACGTGTGAGCCGAGATCGGACTCGACCAGCACACGTTTTGACCATTTTCGCATTGTATAATACCATTATCCCTATCTATAGTAATACTGCAATATTTAAAACTATACATTTCAACGGTATAAGAAACATAATATTATAAGAGTTATAGTGCGTTAAAAACATACACGTATTTATCAATCTAGATGGAATATTTAACATAAAAAAAGCATTAATTTAGCATGAATATTTAGTATAAAGTAGGTGGAATTTCATCTCAAAGACTAAAAATTTTTGAAACAATGAACTAGAATTAATACATAGTTTTATTAGTTTTATCATTAAAGAAGACAAGATGTTTTAAGTTCAGTTGTAGTAGTTGTGTAATCATTATTCACAATTCATTAAAAAAAAATACAGAATAATACCACGAGATAAAAAAAAAAGGAGTGTTTTAGTTGGCTGTCCTCGGAATGCAAAGTTCTTCTCTTTCACACTTCTGTCTATAATATATCAGTCCATCTCGTGGTTCATTCGGACCGACTTCGCCTCCCAGTTCTTCGGGCGAATATTATATTCCATTTAATTCTATGATTATAAATGTAGGGTACGGAGAAAAAACCAAAAAAGGCACTTATAATTGCGATAAAAAAAAAACAAGTTTATAATTTCACAACGTAACAAATTTTTTGAAGAATCGAAAATTACGGATTCAATGAATTGTTAAACATTGAAATGCAGTAACCATAACACAATAATATGTTATGTTAAATTATTACCCACGGCTATAGAAGTAAATTAACCCGACACCCGTCCAGTTATCAGTTGAACCCGTTTTTTTGAATAAGCCTAAACTTCTGGCGCTCATTACTTTGTAGTAATTTGGTTTTTTCGCCAGTTAAATCGCACAAAAGATACAGTACACCAATACAAATTGTTCGATACCAATATTACCATTTTGGGAAAAAATGATTCATTCAGTTTCTCCCTGTACCCTTTAAATATAAAATAAATAACGCTTAGTGCTTATGCATACAATTTAATATCGGTTCCTATACCTAGCAACAAATCGATAAATAAATAATATAATACAAAATTGTTTCAATCCACCTGCCTGTAAATCACTTGAATTCCCGAGTTTGAAGTCAATAGGTCCAGAGGAAACCGTTAGAAGTGTTCAGAAAGAGCGAAAAAAAGATTTAAATTATACATATGTGTATATATAACGGACACAAAATATTATAAAGTGCAATAGNATGATGTTATTTTATTATAAAAAAATATTTAAATACATTGGCGAGGTTTTTTTTTTCTGTTTAACACGTGAATTATGTCATGTGATCGATACATCAATATTTATTCAAATAGAATATTATATAAACTGAGTCTTTCGAATCATCATATAAAACACGGACAACCGAGCTGAAGGAAACCATCGTTTTGTAAAACACGATATTTTTTCGTCCTTAATAATATTATGTTGCCAATAGAAAACCTCGCAAAGTTCGAACTCGGTTCAAATTCGTAATGTTTTTTTTTCGTTAAACTCGTATGTCATATTGTCATTCCATGAACTTACATACATCATCGTCAATATCACAGTAGGTATATTTTTGTATGAAAATCATATTTCGTCGGAAAACTGTGCAAATAATAAAATGTATGTATAAATAACCTTGCCGATCCGTAAATAAGCAATAAAGTCAAGTCACCGAACTAATCGCTTTGAACGGCTTTCCTCGTGTGAACATTCACACGATAACAGAAGCATGTTTTAGTCGTCCATGTTAAATTTTTCAGACTTACATTTGTCTTCTCGTATCGCGAAAAATGTTACAGACTGCAAGTTTGTCTTCTTCTTTTATACTAACTGACATAGGTATCTACTCTATAAAAGTTTTTGCCGCGATAACTACGCTCGCCCATAATTAACTCTTTTCAGTTTTTAACTAAAACGTTTTAAAATTGTCTTCAATAACAACAGTTCTCTATACATATTGCAAGTAAAAACTACAAACAAAATGTTTTTTTTTTTATTATTATTATTATTTTTCGTTTTTCGTAATCGATGATGGTTGCACGTAATAATATTATTACGATATAGGTCTATTAAATTTTATAATTTTAAAACTGTTAAAATATACCCGCAATAAAATTCCAGTAGTAAATATTGACTAGCCCCCGGGGCCCGGTCAAATATCTCGAAGGCAATAATCACTAGCACATCGGCTCACTTACTTAATATTATAATAATATTCCGGCGTGGTACCGATATTTCGCATAACCTGCAGAAGACGTTTAAATATATTATAGGGGGAGGCATCCCCGACATGTCAAATCCATGTGTTCAACTGCAGCTGACGATAGCAGCCGGAGGGGATTTCCACAATATAACATAGTATAGTTAATGTACGCTTTTCGACGTTTTAAAATTACCTAATATACTTAAGTTTAAATACCTATCCGTATAAAATATAAAATAAAATTTAAAATGTGCAGATTATTAGATCGGATCGACATTTTAAGAAATGGACTGTCCGATAGAAATACTGTAAACCGTATGAATCGGACGGACCCGATCGGAACGCTGTAAATCCCTAAACATAAAAGACGGGGAAATTAAAATAATCGATGGATCTGTTAAAAAGTTGTTGGTTATCAATAAATATCCAGATTTCTTTGGAAAATTAAACATGATTAACTGAATGCAATATTTGTCCTATAATATCAACTATAATCGGCATATATATCGCTGACATAAATTTAAATCTCAGCAAATTAAAACAAAAAGAACCGATAAGAGTTATTTACCATATACTCGGTTAATTGAACGCTGCATTCGGTAGAAATTACATAAAAATAAATATTATTATCAAACTGTTGAGTTTTTAGAATGTCTGTTCTCATTTTTTATTGACCGTCACATAATTACAAAAGACGCTATAAAAACGACAATTGCACAGTACTGGGTTTGTTAATCTTTATACATCTGGCTATATATTTATACACTTTTTTCCGATACTTAACACCTACTGAATTTTAAATGCCCGTCGTGCTCTGCACGTTATCGTCCACCTTTCTAACGGCAATCCGATTATCTATACCCGCAAAGGTAACCTATACCAAATGACTACATAATAATATAGAATATTGTGACTAATGCCGAAATAAAACATCTTTTCGGCGAATAGTATATAATCACTTAAAAGGAAACTAATTGACTGCCCATGGCACGCACAAAAATCGAATTGCAATATAATAGACGCTCTTAAATGGAAATCGAAAGGTAAAAGACTACAGTAAAAAAGGATAGATAAATACGCAAAACCATGATATCCCAGATACTTTATTCGATAATTCGAAAGAAACGGCAAGCAATAAGATAAAGCTCCTTCGCCTTCAATATATCCAGGTACACGTTTTTATGCGATGATCCCGCGATAGGAATTAATGTACACTTCTGCCCTTTCCACTTATGTGCTGCACATTAATTATAATTTACTTTCTGAAACCAAATGATAACTAGTTCGAAAGATTGAATTATGATTAAACCTGGCATTATATTCGTTCTTACTTCTTGGGTGTTGTTATAGTTTTTGGTGTACGGCGGTATATACGTGACTCTCGGTATCATTTACGGGTGTGCAGCCTTATACAAGTAAAACACGGCGGTAGTTTTGCCCAGAACACGCTTCCATGGGATAACCTGATTATCACGGGCCACCCGAAAACTGCACTTGCACTCTCCGTGTCGTTATTATAATATACTGAGTGACGTGTGTATATCTACAAATAGTAAAAATACAATATATACAAATAAAACGTGACACCCTCAGAAAAAAAAAAGAAAAACGGAATTTCATTTAATTTTATCCTTGCAGGACGTACGTTTTGACCGACTTAAAAATATTATGTCCGTTTTAGCATTTTATTGTACTTTCAACCCTTTTTATGACACGTTTGTCATCGACAATAACAAAATATTGTATCATTATATTGCATTGAATTTACACACATCAGACTACGTAATTTACAAAATCAGAATGCCCATTCAGTGTTCTACGAGTCCCGCTGTGCATCCCATACCCCAATGTCGAAACACCGTCCCCTTACAAAATTATGTACAACATGTTTTACAACATAATTATTGGATATTCAGGATGTATCAGCAGTTATAATATATTATGATTTGCCGTATACATTACCGGCCTATTGTCTACAGATACTTTTTCGAACATCTCAAAATGAAAATTTAACAGAAAATGTATCACCAATATAATAATATTGTCATAAACTTTTACCATATCATTTCGACCAATATTGCAGGTTATAAGTTACAAATAGACAAGAAATTTATCTAAACTTTTTATTTTTTTCCTTCTTATACCACGAATACAATCCTAAAGTTTTTGCTATCATTACCGTACATTTCGCCAGCTGTCTTTATCCTAAACTGTCACTTTCTACTTTTCAACTGTTAGGCTTTCCAAAATATTTTCTACCACTTTAAATCATTTTTCTCTAGGTCTTCCGCTAGGTCTTTTCTCTTGAAGTTTTGACTCCATAGCTCTTCTAACTATCTCGTCTTCACCGCTTCTCGTTATTATAACCTAACAATCAAATCCTAAAAAAAACTTTCAAATGAATTTAAAAAACGTTTAAACTCACTCGCCGCGCAATTCGAAAATAATTATCTGACATAGGTATAAACAGTAAAAGTTCGGGAAATTAGAGAAAAATAGGTGACAAATTGGTGAGGTAATATAAGGTAAGTTAAATGTATATCTGTTAGTAACAAAAAATCATTGCTAACAAAAACATAATTCTGAGCGGAGTTCAGTTGATAGTATTGCTTTTTCAATAATATATATACCGTATTATGGTAAAATAATTGTATAAGTATTCTGTAATTTCTTTAATAATATTTGTTTAATATTGTACCTATTATCTCGTTTTTCCTAAGGTTCTCCCATAGTTTTTTTGAATTTTGAATTTGTTGGGAAACTTCTGAAAAATCGAAAAACCACCTCTTTAAAGTACCCAGGCAGATTTCCTTTTAAAAAAAAGTGCTATTATTGTAAATCGGAGCAAAATTGCTGGTAGAAAAGTTAAACAAAGATTGAAAAAAAAAATAACATCTTTGGAAAACCAAAATCTTCTTGCTCTACTCAGAATCTAAAATGTCATATTTAATATTGAGACAATTATAATAAATAATGTATATTGTAATTTTATTTCTAATTACTATACATAATAATTCAAATTGAAAATAGCTGGAAGGTATAGAATTTAAAGAAATTTAGTTTATACTTGAAACACGTATACCGAAGCTAACGATAATATATCAAAGGTAATATATGGCAAAGTATACCAACAAAAACCCTCCATCAACTGTGTGTAAAAACCTTGTCAAGAAAAAAAAAACTCAAGTTAGATAAAATTGTAATACCAAAAAGAGGCTAAGTAATTCCTTAAATTCATTAGTATAGAAATTGTATATAATTGTTTGTAATTTGATGATGTGCGATAATTTAATAGAAAAAATTTAACTTAACTTGGTGGAATGGCGGCTACTTATATTTTCAAGTACAAATAAAAATACAATGCCGACATAAATAATTATATGCCCATTTTATAATTAATTAATTTAAGTACATACTATGAATAGTCGCCAAGCTAAGTTAAATTATTTGTTTCAAATTACAAATACAAACAATTTTAAACAATGTCTATAATAATAAATTTAAGAAATTATTTAAACAATTTTTGATATCACAACAGAAAACCTTTGAAATAATGAACTAGAATTATTACATAATTTTATCATTAAAGAAGACAAGTAAAACATCTTGTCTTCTTTAATGATAAATATGATGTATATATAACGGACACAAAATATTATAAAGTGCAATAGACACTACTTTCGATTTTTGGAAAAAATTCGAAAAACCGCATTAAATATGATGTTATTTTATTATAAAAAAATATTTAAATACATTGGCGAGGTTTTTTTTTTCTGTTTAACACGTGAATTATGTCATGTGATCGATACAAAAATCACAAAATAAATCCATGAAGATAGTTTAGGTTAGAAATCACTATATATACTTATATATACTAAGCATGTGCCTTTGGGAGTTTTCAACTTTAACTCTATTTCTATCCATCGTTATGCTCAAATTTTATTTTTTTACGGGAAATAGTAAATTTTAAATACCCCTACAGAGTAAAATATAATATGTCTCTATCTACCATAACTATTTTAGATCAATTGTAAAAAAAAATAATAATGAAATATTGTAGGTAACGGCAACAAGTTGGCTGGGTGAAAATTCGATTCCAGTGACCGAACTCTACTGCTAACTGGTATTTATTGATTTATTTACCCGCTGAAATTCGATTTTAACACAATTTAGGCACGTCGTATAATAAATAATTACTATTAGCACTTATAATATTATTTATCTCAGCAGCATATAATAGATACATGACAATAGTTTGCTGTCGAAAGACTTTCCTTTTTTTTTTTTTTTTTTTGAAATCCATATTTATACAGTGTTTTTGCTTATTGTAAAATACTCACAAACAAAAACCACACACACAACTATTTTAATAGTTGTGTTTTGACACAAACAAAATTAAAATACAATTATGTGTATACGTAATAATTATTTATAATGAACGTGTCTGATTATAGTAGTTGATAATAGTCTAAATGCTTGTTTCTTTTTGCAGAACCTGTTACGGAGGTCGTCGCTAATGTGAACTGTATTTTTTTAATTTTTTTTTACTCCGTATACACTCATTTTCTGTGGACCCCGTTATATTATTGATTATTTATGAGTATGACATCAACTCATATTCAGTACCTACCCAGTGGAACATAATTTAATGTTTTATACGTAATATTGATAATATGATTGTTTGGGTAAATTATATGTTAAACCGTACGATATACGAACCGGCATGTTTAATCTTTCAAATTACAAATCGTCTATAACAGTGGTTTCCATCCGAAGGGGAATTATTTAGATACTGCACTTGGGAATAATGTGATGCTGAAACAACGAGAAGTTTATTATTAAAATACTCATGCTATATTACAATTTAGTAATATCGAAAACAATAAATTAATTTCAGTTGTATAATTCATAGTAGTTATTTTTTAAAATATATTTATACGGCTCACTAAAAAAAAAAAAAAAAAAAGGTCGTCTAAACTTTAATAGTCCAATCTGTTTTAAGGACCAAAGGGGGTAAATATATCTCTCTAGTCTATATAGTTATAATAATTCGTAAATAGGTATAGCATAATATTAAAACGTTTGGATTCTGGTCAGCTGAGATATTCATTTATGTTTTTTGATTTAAACTACCTCATTTAGTATATTATAATATAATATTTATATGATCACTGTTCCGAGTGCTATGATTGATTCAGCATTGGCTGTGCGTTTTAACGCTTTCTGTTTTTCGATTTCATCAATATTTTAAAATTTTCTCATTGAAATATAAATAATATTATATTATAGCTTATTGGTCAATGTTTTTAAAATCGCATTAATATTAATATTAATTCGGCCAACTGAGAGATCCAATCAATTTTCTCAACTCAACACGTCGAAAAGTATTACTCGCATTAATTATCTCAATCTAACCAACAGGCGGTTATGACAAAATTATGTAACTTAGAACTTTTTAGTTTTTTTTTTTTTTTTTTTTTTTTATCGGTATAGTGACTGTATACAACGTTTGCAATGTACAGCAAATACGACATTTAATATACACAGTTAAGAAGGAGCCATACCCGCGTTTACCGTAATGGTTAAACCCAACCAATCAGTCTTGATAGCATACCGAAATCACGTTACTTTGAAAGTCATAACACAACTTGTTGTGGCGCATTTAGGTTGAATGAGAATTAAAACACAAATAATGTCAATTGTACACAGTTACAAAAAACATTATTTTAAAATCTAAAATTCAAAAAAAGATAATGACATATTATATTCCTGTCAAAAGTTTTTTTCCAAAAAATTGCCATACAAACAAGTACTTTGTTATTTGTGTTTTAACTCTATAATTTCAACCTGAGATGGTTAACTGTGAACATTAAATGTCGCATTTGCAACTTGCGGTCGTGTTATAGTCGCTATAATGATAAAAAAAAACACCAATTTATCCTTATCGCTTGACCCGCACCCATTTTTTGTTTACAGCGTTTCATTAATTTCGTAGGTAGGGGCCAAAGAATACTTCACAGTTCGCTCAACCGACACCGAGTGGGGGACGGACCCGACGTCCTTGACAATTTGGTTTAGTTTACGCGTTTATTCCGAAGGAATCTCGTTTCAAAGATTACATTTTACTATGCACACATTTATGTTTTAGAATATATTACTACACAATATAAACACGAGTGGCCACATGGTTGACCTACGTCTGCAACTAGATATTTTTTGCTTTTAATAGGTACCGACGTAACCGTCAGTGATGCGTCCGTCTTGTGTGATCGTAATCGCCGAGTGCGCAGGTCGATGTTGTCGCAAAACGGAAATTTTCAAATGCGTACCTAGTACCTAAGTCTGAGTACGAACGACAAGCGTAAATTTTCGAAAATTACATGCTAAATATTGTGTTAAAGTTTCAGAAAGCGCTATCGCCACTGCCGCCGATCATGGAAAATTGGAAAATCGTGACAGCCGCGGTGGCCGTTTTCGCTTTTTCGTTGGAATTTCGACCGATGGATTCGTTTCTAACGGCCTACTTGACCAGTCCCGAAATCCACGCCACTCTATCTGAGGTAATGTCGCAATATATAATGTACCTATAGCATTTTTTTTTTTTTAGAAAAAGCCGTTCGGCTTTAATATTTTCTATTTTCGTATTACATTCGATGATGGAGTTTGAATAATATTAGTTAAAAATCGTAATATAAGTCATGTCACGCATCACTGTAATTTCCCAATGTAACTAACTTTTGAGAGTCGTACATTGTTCATTAAAACTTTGTGACTTTAACGAGTACCGACACCGACTTCAAATTATATGTAACCAATAGGAACTGATCAGTTGTATAGTTTTTATAATTATTCTGAATATAATATAAATTGATATACTCGTAGGTGCATTTATAATATCAACAACTGAGCTAAGGTCGTAAGTGGTTTACGGGGTTTCTAAATAATCATAGTTTATTTTTGTATATTGGAGGTACACATTATTACGTAACATTAACTTTTGAAGCATAGGTGTTGATAAGTTATCATTTGTCATTGTTTTACGATATTGATATAAAGTTTAAATTCACCTAAAAGTCTTCCCGAAGTCTTGCGAATTGTAATAAAATATACAAAATTTTCTGCGAGAAAGTTTCTATTAATTGTTTAATTGGATCGTGACTTTTCGTCGAAAAGTCGTTTACAGATAGAAAACAATACAAAATACAAGAATTATTTTTACTGACTTTTGATATCGTTGTGTGACAGTAAAATATTCAATTCAGCGGACTCAAGTAAGTTTAAGGGAAACGTGTACATCGTCAAACTAATTTTGAAGGGGTCGAACCCTCTGGCTACGTGCCTGTTACCCCAGTAAATATAAAGCGAGGGAACGGAAAAGCGGTTATCACTGCAAAACTACAATTATATATATTTTATGAGCCAAGTTATAAAATAATAATTTGGGATAATTTATTAGACAATATTATTTTGGGTGATGCCTACAAAATATTATGTAGACGCTTTTGTGAAATGCAAGAGCCAAATCAAATTTGTTTAGTCACACATTTATCATAGCCAATTATATTATACGTAATCGACGATTCTTTCTAAAGTATATTTATTTTTTTTTGTTTGTTTGTATAAAAAAACGAGATTAGGGTTTTCATCGGTATGTCTATTCCCCTCAACAAGCAATAATGTTAATTTTTTTATTTTATCAATGAACAGCCAATTACGTCATAGAAACAACTACGGTGACGATTTACGAAATATTCACTAAGTTTTATGATGATTATACACAAAATAATATAGTAACAATAACAGCTGACTTGTAGCGTCTGCTCGAAATCACATTTGAGTTATTTCGTTGTATGTATTTAAGTTTTTTTTCATACGTTTAAGTTTTGTGGACTACTTTTTTTCCTCGTACTTCACGGTATAATGTTCTACAAAATTGTAAACGACTATCGTCTAGTCAAAAACGGTTTACGACGGAAACAATATGGTTAAGCTGCCATATATTTTGTAATAAAACAAATCGTGACAGTTAGGTTAAAATGATCATTGATCAATCTGCAAACGCGTAGTCATATATTCTTTTTTGTGTTTTTAAACGCTCTTTGAAAAATTATAGAATCCATAATATTATAATATGTTTTAAGTTTTCCATAAGATACCGGTAACATAGACGACGATTTTAGTCATTTTTTCCCTGTCCAACTAGTCAGAATTACAAAAACAATTGGAAATTGCCATTCGAGATGTTATCGGATCTTCGTCTGTATATACTAAAACCGTTAAGACATCTGAACGCTATAAATCTAAAACAACCGATTTAAATGTACTATTATTTATACCTACTTTGAAACCGCGAAAATCGTCGCGTTTCACTAAATTGCAAACTGCGCTGTCCGGATGACAAAAAATCAATTTTGGCTTATGCGGCGTGTTGGATAAAAAAACCCCGTGTTATACAAATAACATTAAAACACCCGATCGTATACGACAAAGTGAAATATTCTACGTCTGAGACAGATCGACATCGTGATTGTGACTGAGAAAAATCGATTTCGTCACGAATTCAAGACATAACTAATAGTATTCTGTCGTAGAATATTAATGCGCGTTAAAAAAAAAAAAAAAAAACCCCTACGTAAATACGAATAAATTTGCGTGAATTTATTGTTACTCGGCGCCGTGCTTTATTTGAATAGTTTTAGTTTTGCGGACCGTTTATTATATCGACGTTCATATTGAAATAAAAATATCTATCTCTTCTATCGTTTCATTTTTTTCTTGTTGAACAGAAAGAGTTTCTCAAACAGAATATTGCTGTTAAAATAATAATGCTCGATGGACAAAAATATTTAATATATTTCGCATGTTATACAAAAACGTATACTGTTTTGCAATGTTTTTAACGCACGATGTGCAATGAATTTGTAATATATTTTTAACGCCAAATAAAATCTAGGTGTTTATTTTTTTATCGAAATATCCCCGAAAATAGGAACTATTGCACCATATCATGTCTGTTATATATATATATATATATATATTTAAATATTATATTTATTATATTTATGTTTTTACATTTTTGGTAGCTCTTTCTGTATTAAAGTGCTCAAATCAGAAAAATTTAAGAATTTTTTTAGGTGGATTGAGTTGATAAAATATTGGTTGAATTTCAACACAAACTTCATCATATTTTTACGGTAATAAAGTGTTTTTTTTAACGTTAACCCTACAGATCACCCAAATAAATACGAGGGATGAAATTTTGTGTATGTATTTACTCAGATTTCATATTTATGAAAGAGAGTTCTATATACACGTGCAGACTCAAGTAATAGCAAATAACTTGGTTAAAAAATATGTAAATAAAAAGAATCGTTGTCGACAATGTGTCTTGAGAAAGTTTGAATTTCCGAATCCCAACCATACCCTCTGTTTGTAATACAAGATATACAAACTTTGTTTATCTTACCAAAAGTTTTTAGAACTACTTAACCTATTTTGAAAAAAAACTTTTTTATTCCAATTCTTATCATTACAAAAAAACAAATAATAATAATAATAAACATGAAATATTGTTACAGCAACAAGTTAGCTAGGGGAAATGTTGGTTTAAAAAAGCAGTATAATTTTGTAAATTTAACTCATTTCCAATTTAGACTTACAAAAAAAATGGACCAATATAACAGAAAGAAAGAGCTTCAGAGATCAACATTTTTAGAAAAAGCTAACAGTTTAAATTTTCAAATCCTAAATAATCTAAATAAATAGATATAATTGGCGAATATTGGCTATTCCTTTCCAAAATTATTTGTACTGGCTAACTCATTGGCGTAACCAGAGAAGTTTTAACCCCCACCCCCTCAAAGTAGAGTTTTTTTTATGAATTACACGTACTTTATAGTTGCATAATTTACACCTTCTAAAACTTTAAACATTACATTGTAATTTTGAGTATATTTGCACATAAACTATTAAATAATTTATTATTCTAAAAATAAGTTCAGCAATTTATATGAATTTCGTACTACCTTTTCCCTTCTCCCCAAAAATGAATCCTGGTTTTACCACTAGAGCAACTTAAGGTAGGGTATGAAGGACGCGTAATCTATATATAATTTACTCGCCATCATTTACTCATATCATTCTCAATTGCAACCAATCACCTTTAACTGCCTATATTCATCAATGTTTGTTATCATTACAATTCTTAGTGTTTATGATTTTTTTCTTCCCATGACATGCCCAAACCATCTCGTTCAGTCTATTTACTCTTTCTATCAAAACCACGCATCAGCTGCATATTATAATTCCTTATCCTATCTTTTCTCGTCACTCCACTCATCCACCTAAGCTTTCTTATCTCTCTTATCGCCCAATACTCCGAACCATACAAAATAGCCTGTCCCATCACACTCTAATAGAACTTAACTTCATCCGACAAAAAATAAATCTATTTATAATCTAACGTTAAGTCCATAGTTATTAACATAATATTTTTGTTTTTTTTTTTTTATAATTACTTTTCTTGCATCAAGCCACATATATTTTAAAACGATAAAACAACCGAAAATAAAATAACGTTATTATTGTAGATTTTCCTGTTTTTCATACAGTTTTCCCTGATTATTAAGAAAACTACAAGGAAAATAAAAAAAAAAGATACGGACATACTTTGCACGGTGGATGGGCCAGTATTATGTATGAGAAGTTAGGAGGGTAGGATATAGGAGAAAATAGAATGTAGATCTGAACACAACGATTAATCTTTGCTAACGAAAAACGATTATGAACGGGGCTTAGTTACACATGTTTTGAAAGACCGTAAATATTTAAAATATTTACAAATTGAAAATAATACATTCCATAAATTTTCCCGATTTTCCTGGTTTTTCACATTTATTTAAAAATGATATAAAATAGTACAAAAAAATATAAAATGATGTAATTATGATATTTGTATTGAGATAAAAATTTAATTGTGACGGACGAATTAGTGAGGGGTTTTTTTTTGAGATATCTTATGGGCTGGCGAAATATTTCGTCCCTCTTCTCAAAAACTGAAATGATGCCACTGTTCTGGATCGTCCCTACATATAGTATTAGAATGGTTCTTATTTAGATGATGACGGAATTTTCGTTTTTACGCCTCCTAAAATTTATTATTAAAACAAAAGTAAATATTAAACCATATTTGAGCTTCATGGGACAATTTTTAAGTCCCCTTTTTAACGATGTAAAGTGTCCCATATAAAATACGTGTGTTGTTTTCGTTTATTCTGAGTTTTGTTTATACATAAGGCATATATAGCAATATTGGTGACGAATAAGTCCCTAATATGCATAATATATTATGGTATAAGTTAATAATATACTGAAAATCACGATAAATCACTGGAATCGAAAAAAAAACATTTGAAGTTCAGCAAACATGTACGGTATTAATACTAGAGTATAATATTAGTCGTGTTTTTTTCACTTACAGTAAAAAAGAAAACATTAATAAATAAAAAATATATTATAGATAACTAATATAAGTATTAGTATATGCCTTGATCGAATGTTTTTTTTTTTAATTTTTTAATTTTGACTTAACTTAATTTCTCTTGATTTTCACTATTAATTATTTATTAACCTAATCTAACCATAACAGTTTTTCTCGGGAGAAAATGATGTACGTATAAAAAAAATTATTTTATTCCGTTTTCAATAAAGACACTAACCGTCCATTACAGAAAACAATGGCTAATGATTTTTTTTTTCGCAAATTCATTGATACTTGAAAACTGTTGAACGTATACGTAGTATACCTACTCGCGATTTAAAAACAAATTTTAAGAAAGAAAGAATACGGTGTGTATGGGATGTACACTAAATGAACATCACTAACTATAACGCGGATCACGGATACAGTGATTAGTTATCAGTCTGGTCATTATTGTTGTACTTGCAGGTCTCGGACGTATTGACGCCGATTAGGATCCAATTCGGAGTGATCGGCACGTTTCTGGTATTCCTGCTGGCTGACTATTTACGATACAAGCCAATCATGATTTTCAACGGTACACTGGGCATGTTAGCGTACGCCTGTCTAATGGGCTCTCCAACGATATTTCGCTTAAAGGTATCATATAGGTACAGACATATTGTTAATAAATAATAATTATTAGTTAATTTTTTTAGTTGTTAGCAATATTTGGTTATTATGGTAATAGTTTTAAGATTTTATCTATAATATATATATTTTTTTAAACTTCAGGTGTACAAACATAGAATATTTGAGCAAATTATACATTATTTAGTTTTTCCAAGGTATAGGTACGCGTAATTATTATTGAAGATGATCAATTCTCGATATAAAAAACTTTTTTTCGAAAAATAAATTGACAATTTTCACTATTTCTGTTTTTTGTTTTTTGTTTTTTTTTTTTTTTGACAATTTATGAAACAAGCAGTTCCAGAATATTTTATAACCGTTACATTTTCTCGCCCTTATCGTTGTGAGTGAATCCACACTACCCACGTTTGATTTTCAAATAACAACTAATATCAAATATGCATGAAAATCAAAATGTATTTAAACTAAAACTTCACCTATTTATGAAATTTGTAATTTAAGTTGCTGTTTTAAAATCAAAAATGAAAACAAAAACAGAAAATAATGATAATGATGATGCAACATTTCAGAACTGCTTGTTTTTTAAATTTTCCAAAATAATTCCGAAAACATATCAATACATTCCGAGATAATGATTGCATTTTTATCGATCACACCGTATGTTCTTAACTCGATTTAACATGACCATAATATGATTTTACTGTTCTGTGTACCTATATTAATTATGACGTCATGTACGACAGGTGGTCGAGGTTTGCCTATCGCTATTCACGTGTGCCGAGGTGTCGTATTACGGTTATCTGTTCGCCAAGATCAAAGAAAAGGAACAATATCAAACAGCGACGGGATGCGCAAAAGCCGGTATGCTGAGTGGCAAGTTCGCGTCCGGTATTCTCGGTCAAGCGGTCGTGTACTTCAATAACCACGACTACTCCACGCTGCCGTATTACAGTTTCACTAGTACGGTTTATTTTTTTTAAAAATACTATAAAATAAACGTCTCCCGTTATCTATTCATAACTATAATAGATACAACGTGTAGCGTGTGTGGCGTTTTGTCTAGAAACTTTAAAATTTTGCACAGAGATTCCTTTTAAAACATAAAAACAGATAAGAAAGGATTTTTCAAAATTCAAGGAGTTAAAAAAGGTTATCAAAATTAGTGTGAAGTTCCGTTAAAAATACGTATAATAACCAAAATCTTCGAGTAAAGAATCGATTAAATAAATAGTTAACAAATGATTGGTATATTTCTAATGCCGTGAAGATTAGATAACTTTTAGAGAGCATATATAAGAAGTGTATAATCACGGGGGAAAATCAATAATATACTTTTAAGTTTATAATCAAATAGAAGAAAAGGACTGATATTAGTAGATATAAATAAAAAGATGATCAATGACTATATACTATCAATACTATCGTATTAACATACGATATAATATAGTACATGAACAATAGATTTTAGTTTTTTAAATTAAGAAGAAAGGATGGAAAATAAATATAGCCGAGGTAATCGTATTAACTTAGAGTTTTGCATTGTGATCGTGTGGAAGAAAATTTTAAGATTTAACTGCTGGACTATGCGTGCACGAAGTCGTGAGTAACAACAAGAAATATGTAGAATTATAATATGTAATAACATATACCTATTATCCTGAAGAAGCGCTCGTCGTGTATGACAAGACATAAAAACGAATGTTGGAAGTATCCATTAAAAACCAAAAGCGGTTCCTGTATTAAGGATGTAAGTCTACAATAGTTGTATGTAACACCCCAACCTTTCGGGAATAACGGTCATTTAATCGACAGATACCTATTGAAATCTAACAAATTTTGTAAAAGGAATCCAAAATCTTGAAACTAGCTTAGCTGCAATTGGAAAAGAAACCCTCCCTTATTCTTAAACTCATTCCTAGATTCGGAAGTCACGATAATGTAGTGTGAATACGATTTTGGGGCGTTTTATATTTTCATGGGGCGTTGATGAAGAGAGTTCCAAGTCCGGGAGGATATCCTCTTACAGGGTACTTAAGGATGTCAATCGATCGACCGAGGTCGAATTGTATTTAATTATCATCGTAAATTATGACAAAATCGTATAATATTATGTTTTTCTATACAGGCATGACTTTTGTAACCGTATGGGGGTTCTTATTGCCGTCCGTCAGACACAGCCAATACTTTCACGCAGAAGAACAAGTGATTGCTACCACCACCGGAACCGTTGCCGACGATTCAAGTGCGGAATATTTCTCGAAAAAGGCGATCCAAGACCCGAATATTCCCAAATACATCGTGGAAAAAGACGACCGGCAACAAAACGTGAGCTTTCTAAATTTTATAACTGTTTGCAAATATTTAGTATAAAATTTGTATACAATTTTGCTAAACTTGTAAGGGATTGATTTTTGTCTTACAAAAACAAAAAATTTATAAAGGAGAAATACTTTCCAAATTGAATGTTAAAATGTTCTTGCAAGAAAAAAAAACATGGAATTTCGTTTCTGGAAGTATTAGGGCTAGAAAAACATAGTTAGTTCCAAAAATATTCTTATGCCCGGTACTTAATATTTTAAAAATTACGATTTGTAAATCGAAATTCCCTGATTTCTTATTTTTTTCATGACTATGTATAAACCATATTTAAATTACGTTTAGGTGGACCAGACGATTGCAGTGGCCACAAACCCATTCAAACGGATTTATGAAGACTTCAAATATTCATACAAAGACACAGAGGTTTTGTGGTGGTCTTTCTGGCACATCGTAGGCCTGTTCGGATATGCTCAGGTACAATTCCTAATATTAATGTGCTCCCACCGAGTAAACACAATAAAAATTTCGATTCTCAATTTGTAATGATTTTTTCCCCAGATAATTTTATATATAAACGTTTTGTATACGTACGAAATGGACGTGTCGGACGATAAAAACACATTGTACAACGGTTTAGTTGATTCGATCGCCACAATGAGCGGTGAGTTTATTTGTTTCTTTTCAAGTCCGCCTAGATGATTAGCGTGAAGACAAGTTTGATGCATATAGTTTTTAATAAATACTTATTTATATATTATTGACTTCTAATGTTAATATTATTATGTTTATACAGCTGCAATTTGTGCGTACAAAATCGGCAAGGCGAACGTCGACTGGACTCGACGTGGTGACATGTTTTTGGCAATAAGTTCCTTAACGCTCGGGCTGACCATGTGCCTTTGTTACTTTTTCAAAAACATATTTCTAGTATACGCCATGTTTATCTTCTATGACACACTGGTGGAATCCACGTTCGTCATCGTCATGTGAGTATTTCGATTGTCAATATATGGTTTTTCGTGTTGTTCAGATCTCGGTCATCTAGAAAACCGCGACTATTGCCGCTTTATCATTTGCAAGGTTTAAATTATGTGTATCATAAGTAAACCCTATAAGAGGCACAGGGATAACTAGGAGAGGGGGTGTAAAGAAGAACACCCTCCTAGCCCCCCAGTCTCCAATTTATTTAGCCCTCCTAAAAAGGCTAGCTGACTACAAATAACTTCTACTGACTTCTAATAATTTCAGAAAAATTTAAAAAAAGTATTATTTTTTTATACAAAATAATAACTTGATAAAAATTGATATTTTAGATTCAGAGCGGAGGAATATATTGGGTGTGCTACAATGATGTTTGTTTTTTTTTTTATATTTTTTCATATAAGTAACAGAAAACCATTCCTTACGAAAAAACGATTCTGAGCGGAGTTCAGTAGATAATGATGTTTTGTCAACAATATATGTTATATTATAGTAAAATAATTAAATAGGTATTATACATTTTCTTTAAAAATATTTGTTTAATGTTGTACTGATGTTATGAAATGTATATGACACGAAATAAAAATTAACATAAATAGTCATTAAATAAACTTTATTAAAACTATAGAACGAAGTCCAGCAGCATCGCCACATGGACTTCCCTTCATTTTCTCTTTCTACTCCTTTTATAAGCGTACAATATTAATAATTTACCCTACTTCTTAAATACTACCTAGATACTATTTATTATTAAAATTTCTTAATGCTTACGAACTGTATTACCATTACACAGTGTGACATTGACACTCCACATATACTACAAAAGGCTATCTGATTATTAATTTCATTTCGGATATTTTCTAATTTTTTCCCCGTTATTTTTCCATTTATTCGGAAAATTTCTGGGAAATCTTCATTTGAGGTACTTTTAGACCTCCCAAAAGTACCACTCCACAGTCAGATTTCCTTTCGGAAAAAAAGCTTTACTTAAAAATTGGAGCAAAGTTGCTGGTAGAATTGTCCATAGAAAAAATAAAAATAAAAATATTATTATCATTGTAAAATTTAAAATACATTCAAGGCTCCGATTAGAACTAAAAATTAATATGTAACCGAGAAGATAACTGGTGATGTACTAACAAAATTCGAATAACACGTCATTTGCTATTTAAGGTTTCCAAGCACTACATATTCTAAAAAATAAAATTATAACATCAAACGATCCCACATACATATTTCATTATCGTTATCAACAATTTATGTACATTTTGATCAGGTGACAAAAGCGATTGCGTACTCTGAAAGCAACCATTGTATTAGCGCACACTGCGTAGTGTGCATTATTGGGACTTGGCACCGACCTTTGGACAAAATATCCATGCCAATAATTTAAAGCCACGGTTCGGATAAATCATCGGGAAATATGGTTTAAATTCAACAACATTTTCACTGTGTGAACTGTATACTATATATTATATAGTTAGGTATTAAGTCGTATATATACACAATCGGCAAGATAATTCGCCGTTAAATGAATTAAAATATACTGATTCTAAATAATAAAGAATTTTTACTGTTTAAAATAGTATCCAGTTCTTAGTACACAATTAACAATAATTGTGCACTGTTGTGCAGTACTGACAACTATATTGCTATAAACGTTTTAATAAGTACTCTGACCCGTTTTCTCCGTTTCAGATCGCAAATCGCCAAAAGACTGAGAAACGACTGTTACACGTTAATCTTAGGATTCAACGCGTTCGTGGCCGTCGTGCTCTGCACGTTATCGTCCACCTTTCTAACGGCAATCCGATTATCTATACCCGCAAAGGTAACCTATACCAAATGACTACATAATAGTACTATAATATTGTGACTAATGCCGAAATAAAACATCTTTTCGGCGAAGAGTATATAATCAATTAAAAGGAAACTAATTGACTGCCCATGGCACGCACAAAAATCGAATTGCAATATAATAGACGCTCTTAAATGGAAATCGAAAGGTAAAAGACTACAGTAAAAAAGAATAGATAAATACGCAAAACCATGATATCCCAGATACTTTATTCGATAATTCGAAAGAAACGGCAAGCAATAAAATAAAGGTCCTTCGCCTTCAATATATCCAGGTACACGTTTTTATGCGATGATCCCGCGATAGGAATTAATGTACACTTCTGCCCTTTCCACTTGTGTGCTTCACATTAATTACAATTTACTTTCTGAAACCAAGTGATGACTAGTTCGTAAGATTGAATGATGATGTTCTTGAAAATTTAAGTAAAAATATAAACACGATATGAAAGCATGTGGAGTAAATGGGCGAGAATTCATAATAGAATATGGATAAGCATTTTAATAGCAAGGATAAAAGTAACCGACCGAAATTATTCTTGGTTTTAAGATAAACTAGAATTCGCTGTGTAAGTCAACTCAGGTTAACTATACGCACTATACAATGGATAATACTGTACCTACATAATATAGTACTTTATGGTAGTGTTAACATAATGGTGATCGGAATTAAACCTGGTGTTATATAGGTACTGACTTGTTGGGTGTTGTTACAGTTTTTGGCGTACGGCGGTACATACGTGACTCTCGGTATCATTTACGGGTGTGCAGCCGTTTACAAGCGAAACACTGCGGTCGTTGTGTCCAGAAGACGCTTTCATCGGATACCCTGATTGTCACGGGTCAACCGAAAACTACACCTTCAGTCTCCGTGTCGTAATAATAATATATTATACTGCGTGACGTGCGTATATCTACAAATAGTACAAATTCAATATATAAAATATACCGCTTCTTTCAATATTTCCGTCTGTGTTTTCAAATCACCTTCTAAACGCTCCTTTTACTCGTTTTCTGAGCTATGCTAATGAAGAATTATCGTTTATGTTTTAATTTAATTAATTAGTTAACAATTAAATTGTCTTAAGCATTTGTCTTTTAGTTTTTTGAATTCTGAACGGAGCGAGGAATGTATTTATTATTTTTTTTTTTTTATTGCTTTCTTGGGTATAATTCTCAATATTTTTAATATGTTACTGTGTGTTATATATGATCGTATTGTTTGTTAATTTGAGCATTTTCCGTAGAAAATATGATAAATAAATAAACGAATAAAATATACCAGCCTTGCATTTTGCATTATTATGATTTATGGCTATTTTAATTGATTATTCATTGATATGTATTAATAATGTATAATAACTTACATAAATAGGTATATTTTTTTCCCAATGTTTCTTAAATTTAATAAAAGCCTGTATCGGAGATTATACTATACGCTATTTACAGCAGAAGTTTACACTATACCCGTGCAGGAGATAATTTGCATTTCCTCTTTCGTTTTCTTGAAATAAAATAATTAAAATTATTACTGAAACGTTTGAATTAAACATTTAATATACATATCGTTACGTTTTAAATGTATACGACTAATTGAATAGATTATTATTCGTCTAAACGATACGCGTAAATTCGCCCAAATGAAATCTCATACAAGGACAGCGGTTGATTGCAACCTATTCACGAATCTATCGAAGAGCGTTTTCGATTAAAAAATAAATATAACAATAAAAAATAGACACATCTTCAACATTGATTTCGATATCAAATCCAAACGATATTAAAAACGCTTAATATTTAATTAATATTTTAAATCGAAAACACTTTTCGATTGATTCGAGAAAATTAGCTCCTCAATCTGGGTATATAGGTACCAAATTTTTCTCGAAACCGAACGATAATAAATATAACGGAACTTTTTTCATATAAAGTCTGCAGTACGGCCCGACAAACATAGCACGATCGAAAAAATCGTAAACAACATACTCGTAACGTTATTTGATCCGAAACGGTTCGGTAAATGTTCTACCATGTTCGTAAACTTAAATTGCTTTTGTCTCTTCCTGCCGAAATCGGGTCGTATAACATTACATAAGCACTTATTTTTCCGGCGGACATTGCAATTCACCAGGCTTTTTTTTTCCGAAACGTATATTATAATTTGTGTAAAATGGACAATGGCGCCAGTCGGGTATTTTAATACTATACGAGAACGAAATTAATTTGAAAACACGCCAATTTATTGTTTCCCGTTTAATATTTTCCCCGTCTCTATATACCAGTGGTTCCCAATCATGAATAAAGGAAATATGAAAACTCATGCGTCTATACGCGTGATACCTGAGTAAAACGGTTCTGTTCGTTTTAACCAAAACATTGTCTACTTGATGAGCAAGTTGTATATTTCAAAAAAAAAAAAAAAAATGAATTTTCTGATATTATCCATGGGAAACATTGACGTGAAAACCATTCGATAATACAAACAATTATTTAAGATTTTTTTCAATCGATACACCGGTCCACCGCGATAGTTATTATTGATTCACAACATCAAAGACTTTTTTGACTGTTTTTAGAAGAATACAAATTTAGTGTAGTGGAAACACATCACACCATTAAATATATATTACTATAATTGTGGGGAATTTTCTTACGTTATCTTTTTGCATTTTTGCATTTTCTATAATATATTTGTGTGCGTAAAAAAATTTTCGAGTACTCGTCATACAAATATAATCAGAAGAATTTGATGGACGCAAGTGATGACCGCAGCAGCTATAGCTCTGAGCAACAGTATTCATTATAAAATTATTTAAAATTTTGCTAAGGACAATCAAGCTCAATTATTACATTGCTTTCTCATCATAAATATTATAACAGTAAACTATATAGTTATGTAGGCAATCTGTGAAAAAAAGTAGCGAACCAGGTTAATAAACCAAAACAAAAAAAGTTTCCCTCAAACCAAGGTAATTCGTGATCTGTTGAAAGTTGTCTAATAGTCTGTACTGTTGTAAAAAGGCTGAGAAATACAGCTATATACCTACGAATTTTATACCCACACAGAAAGAAATATTCTAAATAATATTGACAAAGTCATTATGTGAAATACTATTCATTTTCTAGTATAATATCATCTAAGTATTAAAATTAAATTAAATTAAATAATGTGTCTGTTTTAGATTCTGAGTATAGCGAAAAATGTATTGATTTTACAAAGATTTTAATTTTTTTTTTTTTATCCTGTATACAAAAATTCTACGAGAAGTCTTGCTTTGATATGTACGCGTGGCACCATTTCTATTAATATTGTCCAGGTGGCGTTTTTGTGAGGTTATTTTTTTGATTTTCCGAGCGGTTTTTGATGTATCTAGGAAAAAACAGGATAAAACGTAAGAAAACGGGAAATTTACTAAATAAATATTATTATTTTATTATTCGGAAAATTGGTACAATATTAAACAAATATTACTAAAAAAAATGCATAACGCATATTTAATTATTTTACCGTAATATGACATATATATTGTTGACAAAGCATCACTATCAACTGAACTGCGCTCAGAATATTTTTTCATTTGCAATGGGTTATCGTTGTTTACAAATGTACATTAAATTACCTATGACAGTGGCTGCACCAGTCTCCATTATCCTAGAACGTCTTTTTTTTTTGTGTCTGAAAACGACCATCAGAAATCTTACTCCATTAAAAAAATACCAAGAGACCTTTTTTTCGTTACATTTTGTATCTAGTAAATTAATAAATTAAGGCGTTTTTTCATTATCCAGCCAGTTTTTACAACAATTGGAAACCGTTGGGGAAAAAGTAGATATTTTGAGTTTTTTTTATAAACGTTTTATGGTAAAATTTTATCGAAAATCAACAAACTTACGATATTTCAAAACATGTATAACAGAATTCCACTCAGAATCGCATTTCGTTAGCAAATCGTTCATCATTACTTAGGTATATAATTTTAATATCTTCATAATTTATAATAAGAGATGGAGGAGAATTTGTTGTACGGAATGGTCCTGAAGGCCGAAAAGCCCCTCCAAAAAAAAAAATTAAATAATAACCTTCTCGACTTCTCCCCTACAGCAGTGGTATTAGCTCTTTGTTTAATTGCATATTTTTTTTTGTGTATGTGTGAGCGTGTAAATATTGTAAAAGTCTTCCCTCTAAATTTGAAAACCATTAGGCAGAAAATAAAAACGTATGGGTTTAAACATGTCTGTACGTATATACCAGACGCTTAATACAATTCGCCAAAAGGAGAGTGTGTACGTATTTAATATTTACGAGTAGTATATTTATTTTAAACCGCCGCCGCCGCCGTCATCGTCGGTTAAAAATCCGACAACAGGAAGTGCAAACAGGAACCGCGATAGTCGTCGATTCGTTAATATTTTAGTTCCGATTGCCCGACCGGAAGGCAAGTGTTCGGGTTTCCGACTCGAAATTCGCTTTTTATATACTGGAAACTTTGAGGGATATTCTAGGCGGGTGATGCGTCCGCCGTGATGATGTACTTTTACGCCGACGGAATACGTTATATCAACGTATCTGTGTGTAAGTACATACACTGGTGTAGACAGGGATCTTAGTGTCAATAGGGGTTTGGGAGGGTTTGACAATTTTCCATTGAAATTAATGTTTAAAAAGACTCGGACGTACTTTGGGATGCATTATGTTGGTAAGATATAATAGAAAATAGGGTGATTTATATATAGTTTATATTACACTGAAGGCAGCGATAAATCATTGAGGACGGAAAACGATTCTGAATGGAGCTCGGTTAACTATAAATTATAATATTATAGCTATAGTTTCCGTGACAACCATTACAGTCGGCTTTTTCGGTCAAAGAACAGAATAAAAAAAAGAGCTGATACTGGGGATGGCCATTGTGCGGCCATCGTTGTAGATGGGTAGTGGAAAAGGTAGGGTACATAAAGTTAATTAATTTATACCTGTAACCAACGATAGAACATTGATAATGAAAAACGATTCGGAGCGAAGTTCAGTTATGCCTACATGTTTTGAAAGGCCGTCATATTTACAATTTCGGCAAAATTCGATTTTAAAACTCTTATAAAAAAAATACTAAAATACACTTATTATTTTTTTACCACTTAGTACAACTTATAATGAACCTCCTATTAAATTTTCAATAAAATAATAAAAATATTATTTTCGTAAATTTTCGATTTTATTCTATTATTAAAAAAACTACAAAGAAAATCGGAAAACTATTTTTTTGGTCACCGACAATATTCAATATTCAACAAAAATATCTCTAGTTGTTTTTCTATTAGAACAGTATTTATGGTAGAAAACATATAATGTACTAATTTAAAATAACGAAACCGAATCGCCGCGGCGCGCCGTAAATATTTGCGTTTTACCATAATTTTCTTTCGGGTTATTACCAACTATTACGAAAACCCCTTGGAAAATCAAAAATAATGACCACTCTAATGCAACACTAAGACAAAGTTTCCCTTTAAAAAAAGGTGCTATACTCTGTACATCAGAGCAAGGTTTATTTTCGAATAGTTGTTTAGTGATAGAAAAAAAAAAAATTGCATATTGATGGTTATTACTTGATCAATGATCCTCATGATGGCGTGTGGCGTATTTATATAATATACTCATAGAACGATTTGAATTGATATTTGATAAGACGCGTTAAATCTTGAGTGCATAGACATATTATTAATATGCTATAGGTGTATGCTTTAATGTGTTCTCTGTGGACAGAGTATAGACACATCATGTATGAACATATTTAAAAAAAAATATATATTTAATTTTTTGGTGTAAATATATTTAGTTTACACCACCGTAAACAATCAGTATAAAAGAGAAACTCTATGGTCCGACTGATAATCATATTTTTAACCACGGTCGCGGTTTCAGTACTAAAGTTAGACGCCACGTTTATTGATAGATTCGATCAGCTATAACCGTGTTTTTAACCACAACGCAATAACAGTGCTACTCTATGTTCTTTACGTTTTTTTTTTTTTTTTAATTGATATTGTCGTGTAATGGTACTAGAATGAATTTGTATAATCCGGTTGTTTAATTATTTTATTCCGTGGTTCACTTAAATCGTTTTATTAAGAATTATTTACCCGTGAGTTTTTGAAGCACAAAGACATTTTTTCGTACGATTCACCGCCACATCACAGTATTTGAACGCATTCTGATTTTTTTTTTCGCAGTGATTTACAAAACGTGTTGTTTGTGATTTACCAATACATTATATACATACGAAAAACCCAACCAATTGAAAATGATATCGAGAGAACGTTATTCGTGACAAACACATTGTTAATGGCTTTGGTTTGCAATATGACGCACGGTAGTTATAATAAGGTACGCGTGTATATTCGTGAAAGTCGGGGAGGCCGGGGCGAGGGCCAATCGTCACCCGGCCGACTACCAGTCAGAAAAAATCAGAAAAAAAAAAAAATTATTATTTTTTTTTTTATTCAGTTGACTAGATCAACTGGATAAATATTATTGTTAACGATTCTGAGTGGGGTTCGGTTAGATGCTATTTTAAATGTAAAATACAGAGGAAATCAATTAACGAATAACTCATTCATGGGCAAGATTAAAAATGCGACAAAAAAAGTTTCTTGTCGTTAATCTATTGGAGCAATATTTATGATAGAAAACATAGGTGACCCGTAAAAATGTAAAATAATGAAATCGTTGTGCCGTAATTTGACAAAAATCATATGTTTCATCTATTTTCGTTTTTCCCAATTATTATTAAAAACGGCTTTCTCTGTCAGTGGCCATGTATTAAAAGGAACAAAATCTATTATTTTTTTATTTTTCTATTGGGGTAATGTTTCTAGGAGAAAACTTTAGTATAACACAATGAAAACGATTAAAATGGTATCACTGCGTGCGCCGTAAATATTTGCCGTTTTACCTATAATTACCTATTTTCCCCTCGGAAAATCAAAAAGTGACTCCCTCAATGCATCAACGAGAAAAAATTACCTTTTTAAAATGTGCTATAGCCTATACTTTGGAGCGAGTTTTCTGGTAGAAAAGCTGTTTACAGACACAAAAAATAAAAAAAAAATGGGAAAAAATGACGTGAGACAATAATTTATTTTTAAAAATCACAAAAGTTTAATCAAATGCCATTTTTTTTCCTTTGACCAAAAATGAATAAAATTGTACAAAATAAATTATCATATTAGTATAATATCACTATTATCAAATTTCAAAAAAAAAACCTAAAAACCACTAAACTACAGACGTTTTTTATTCGTAAAAAATACTATTATTTACAAACTTAAATATAATATGGTGGATTTTTAATTATGATAATCATCATCATAATGGTAATGGTAAGGGTAGGTCCACATTGGTCGTTAAAATAATAATTACCGGAGCACAATATTTCACTGTTTCCAACTGCGGTTAGAGGAATGCGTTCCTTGTTAAAATATTATAATGTACCGTAATTTCGTGCAATAGTGGTTCTTGTAAATTATCGCTACACGATTTTTCCAATTCAAAATGTGACCTACCCAACGTGGCATTTACAATTTTTCCTCTCACTGAAAATTATTAGGTATAAATTATAATAATGATGAATAAATAACAGTTGTGTTTTTGTTATGAATTATCAAAAACAATCCTATATACAGTTTTTTTATTATCTTAATCGAATGTAACTTTACAAAATCAACATTTCAATATTATTTTTAAAAATAAACACGTTCCATTATACTGTTCTAATGAAAATAATTTGAAAATTTAAAGAGGAGCTCCGTCCCTGTGCACCCCCACCCCTCCTTCAAATTCTAGCACTGAATAGAACCTGTATGTAAGTAAAAATGTTTACACCTATGTATGTTTATTTTTGAATCCCTACTATATACATATAATTTTTACTAAAAATAGAATAAGATATAAAATCTATGGAATTTCGCGTCACTTACAAATTTCAAACAATTTTCTAAACATTTTTCTATGATTTTTTTCACTTGAAGCTTGAAAATACATTATAATAGGTTGCTATTTTGACTGTAAATTGAGCTTCTTGCCTCTCGGATCTCTGTGTTCCATGTTAAAATGATTATGATATTCCTCAAGATCTTTGTCTTTGTAAGTTTTTGAACTTTTGTCCTTTAATTATTTTAAATTTGATACTAAATAAACGTCAAACAACCGCTGTGGTGGTTAATGAGGTATAACCCTTTGTTTATAATTAGAGTTTTTAAGTAGTTATAGTATGCCTATCAAGTTGTACGCGGTGTAGGTTATATCCTTTGATAAAAATTAATTAATTCCATTAAGTTGTAAATGAGATCCAATGCCGAGTGAAAATGTTTCGTGTTTAAAAAATGAATAAGGTTGTTCATTTTGTGGCTATCAAAGAGAAAATTTCCTTTTTAATCTTAAATTCTGTTTCAAAATAAAAAGGTTTTACAAAAAACGAAACAAGAGTAAAAAGTTGTTTGTTCAGGGTAGAACAATTCCATGCATAATAAATATGTTAAATTATCATAATAGTATATGCCGCACTAAAAAATATTATTATAGTGATTAACGACTCTCTCTCCATAGGAATAAATTTAAAATATTGCAGTGAAAAAACGTATTAATTATTGCGCATTTAAATATTTTAAATTGAGTATCTTATCCAAAAAAGAAAAATTGACGCTAAGAATAAAGCTATTAGATTGTGTTGAGCTCTAT